>PVKH010045567.1:0-10489 GCA_004027955.1 Chaetophractus vellerosus
TACCTCCTATATATATATATATATGTGTGTGTGTGTGTGTGTGTGTGTGTGTGTGTGTGTGTAAAATCTTGTCACGTTGGTTCATAATAAACCATGTGTTTATTTTTAAAATTTTAATGCTAAAATATTGGATAAGAATTGCCCCCCCCCAAAATTAGAGAAATAAAAAGAAAAGAGCATATTAAAGTCCATGGCTAATCATTGAAGTGTTGACTTTAATACAAACCTGGAGAAGCATGATCTCTGTCCAACGTTATGGTTGATTGCCTGCTACAAACCATTTCATCATATCTTTTCCCATCAGACCTAAGTAGTGTCAACATTTCTGAGAAAGAATTAAGCAGGCTTCTTGCCAAATGTCTCCAAGTATAGCTATTCTGGAATGTAGTTGATTTTTAAAAAAACATAATTCCAGACCTAAAGAAAAGTTGCAAGACTATTACAAAATATTCTCAGGTACTCTTCACCCAGATTCTCCAAATGTTAACATTTACCACATTGGCTCTCTCTCTGTCTGTATATATGCATGTAACATTCATATCCCTGAACCATTTGACCAAGTTGCCGTCACAATGTCCCTTTATAATAAATACTTCAATATATAATTCTTAAAATCAAGGAATCATCATTCATGACCACAGTATAATTTTTTAAATTGGGTTAACATTAATATGATACATAGTTGATTTTTGAGTATGATTGTTTAGCATGGACACCTTGTTAGTTATTCTTTCAGAGAAGAGAGTTGAAAAAAATGGGTTGAATTGCGGTTAAAATCATAGGTACTCATTCTTCTCATGTTTCAAATATAGACTGAAGACAATTTTCATAATAAAAATTTATATGCATAAGTCCTTGTCCCTGATTTTATAGCATCTCATTTTGCAAATGGGCTTATTTCTCTTTCCTTTGTAAGCCATTTTATTAAGGCAGCCTTCTTCAGCCCTCCTAAACCCTCTAGGTACTTGGTAGTACGTACGTCAATATTGATATGTCTCTGAATAAGGAACATCTTACTCATTCAGAAAAATTACATGAAGTTACAAGGCTTTCTGTGGGTTTGTTATCACATACTAGAAGACATCTTTCTGGTTTTAGGTTCATTTAGCTTCATATCAGAAGAAGCTAAAATGAGAAACAAAGAATTTATAAGCTTAAAGGTATGCCCTGGAAGTAATGAATAAAAATTGGGTAGAAGAAGCTAAGTGATAGGTAGAGAGAACTGATTTAGCTGATGCTAAATTAGAAACAAAAAAGTCAGAAAAATTAGTTCAAATAGTGTTTCATTTTTCTTTACCCATCACCCCACCCCACCCCCATAACTCATTGTTTGTCTGTAAAGTACACCTTCTTTAATCTTCTTGGCAGAGGATCCGGGACCAGATCATTTTAACCCCTAGGCAAGTCATTTATGCCTTGGAGAGTAATAAATTGGGGTACTACATTATGTGAAGATTTCTGTCTTGTCTCTTCAGGCTTCTTCAAGTATCAGTCATCAGTAGAGAAAACTAGGAGGAAGAAGCTATTGATTTGCAGTGACTTCTCCATCATAGTCACATGTAATATCCAGTGGTTCAAAGCAGTTCCATAATTATATAAGACTTAATTTGAAAACTTAATCAGTTATTGTTGAGTACTTAGGTTCACAGTACTAGACTTTGTGTAACTACAGAGTAAATAGATGATTTATTTCACATCTTTAAGTAGTTTAACTTCTAAATGAGTGCTCTAAGAATCTAAATGAAAACAATGTTGTCCATCTTATATAGAAGATATGGATACACAGGTATTTCATGGGCTCCCAAACTTCTCTTTCTTTGGATAGATGAAAATAAATCATGACTGATCTCAATTTTTTTATAATACTGGAATAGGTAGTAGAACAAAAGTTCAAGACTACTCTTAGTACTATAAGAGTCTGTGGCAGTTTGAGATTATTTATGAACCCCCCAAAAGATAAGGATTATGTTTGTGAACAGCTCTGTTCCTCTGCGTATGATCCCCTTTGATTGTATTTGATTCAGCTGAGATGTCTTTGATTAAATTATGTTAAGATTAGGGCTTTGATTTGACCACATCAGTAGGGTGTCACTAGATTAAGTCCCTGCCCCCTTGGTGGGCTATATAAACGACACTTAGTCAAGAAGACACATGGGAAGAGAGAGAGCTCCATAGACATGGCAAAGGAGAGAGCTTTGATACTGAGGCCCTGAGAAGAGAGATGAGCCATTCACCTGATAGTTTGCAGCCTACAGCTAAGAAGGCCCAGAAAGAAAGAAGCCCTATACTAGTCTGTAGTTGAGAGAAAGGAAGGCTGAACCCTCACAAAGATTGGCAAGCATCTTGCTTCAACACGTGGCAGCTGACTTTGGTGAGAAACCAACCTTGAGTAGGTCTCCTTAGGGCCTTGTAACTGTAAGCTTTTACTCTAAATAAATACCCTTTATAAAAGCCAACAGATTTCTGGTACTTTGTTTGCATCAGCACCCTTTTGGCTGACTAATGCAGAGTCTTTGAACCCTCATGGTCATAGATGATGACTTATGGTCAATTAACAGAAATTAAGGCGCTTGGGCATGTGATCTTTGTACACAGATCTTTCTCTTGGGCGTCTTAATCTTGCTTTTCTCTCTGTTTTGTCTCACCTTAATAGTTCTACGTTATTCTGTACTCTAAACTGATGCTATAAAATATAATATTTTTTTAAAAATCAATGTATTGTAATGTTGTTGAACTCTTAAAATACCCAAACAGGCTATAAAAAAGAAAGATTGCCTATTGAAGGTAATTTGTCATTTATAATGAGTAACTGAAAAATCTTTTGGGAAAAGTAATATAGTTTAGTTGGGTAAATGGACAGGTCTTGCTTAATGGAGAAGCTAAAACAAGGAAATGGTGCCAGGCCAAGTACCAGCCATCAGGGAATGATTCCTGTATTTTTGGCCTGATAAGTTCCATTGACCAACCATCTCTCCCTGGAATTTAGCTCTAGGTGATGTCTTTTTGGTAACTAGTACAGTAGAAATGGCACTTAACAAACAGTAATGGTGGCTGCAGTTTTTCAGATGGGCTACCCACCCTTGTCTCTTTTAAAAAAGAGACTTGTTATTAGAACTATAAAAAGCTATCAGGGAAACTTTGGCCTCTGTTTGTGGGGACCTATATACATGTTTTGCTTTTTTTGACCATTAAAAAAATAAAACTTCAAATAAAAGTTTCTGACGTTTCTCTTTCTGTTGGGAGAAAAAATACCTTTTTTGTGTGTCATCCTACAAATAGTAGAGAAACTTTAGTATTTTGTGTGGCCAGATTTTTAAAAATTACATGAGAATATCTAAATCCAAGATTAAGCCCAAGATATGACATGATGGAACAAAGTTAGCACATCAAAAAAAAATTTTAAAAGTTATATAAATTTAATACAATATGACTACAATTCACAGAATTCCAGAGTTATCAGGAGTGGGAAGAAAATGGTATGAGGAGTAAATTTTATAAACCATATTCTAAGATCAGAGAATAAATAGAGATTATTCAGCAAAGATATGTTCTGGAGAATTTGCATGATCATATCTGGACAAGAGGATTCCATGTGAAACAGTCTCTGGTGCTTGTTTTCATTCCCATACTTGGCCCAGGATCCAACTCCAATCTCAGCCTCTTGTCTTCGCATGGCCTTTTTCTCTGTGTCTATCTCTGTGTCCTCTCCTCTTATAAGATTACCAGGATGATTACATCTCAAGGTCTTTAATTATATCTGCAAGGCCCTATTTCTAGATAAAGTCACATTCTGAGTTTCAGACAGGTGTGAAATTGGGGAGACACTATTCAACCCACTCTTTTTTACCTCTGGCCCCCCCAAAATTCATGTCCTTCCCACATGCAACATATATTCACCCTATCCCAACAGCCCCCAAAATCTTAACCCATTCTATCATCAACTCTTAAATCCAAAAATCTCCTCTAAGTATCATCAGCTCACAAAGTCTCACATCTCATCATCTGAATCATCCAAATCAGATATGGGTGAGACTCTGTGTGTGTAATTCATCCTAGGATAAAATAATTCTCCATCTGTGGACCTGTGAAACTAGTTCTCTGCTTCCAAAATATAATGGTAGGGCAGTCATAGGATAGACATTCTCATTCTCAAGGGCAGAAATTGGAAAGAATAAAGGAGTCACTGGTTTCAAACAAAATCCAAAACCCAGCAGGGAAAATTCCATTAGGTTTCAAGGCTGGAGCTTTTATGGCTTTTATGGCTTGATGCTCTGCCTTCTGGGCCATTGGAAGCCCCACAAGCTCCTTTCTCTGGGCTGGCCTCTCTGGCTTCCACCTCTAAGTCCATGGCTCTGCCCTCAGAGTCATTCTTCCTCTTCCTTGAAAGGTAGCACGTGTAGCACGTTTATAGCCAAGTAGTTCTATCAGCCTGCTTCCTGCCTGTAGAATCCCAGAAGTCTGGCAGCTTTCTTTCCTATCACCCTGTTTCTGTCCTTTCAGTCCAAGGTGGCAGTGTTTTTGCTGGGATACCAGTCTCAGAAACCTTGTGAGCCTCCAGTGTATGTCAAGGGGATCCATGCCATTAGACTAAAGGGTTCTCCACAGACCCTTCCTGGATAATCCCTTCTCAATCCCTTTCTTTTACTAAGATGGTTGATTGGAGTGAGTCACACACCTATCCTTTGCCATCTGGATAAACCAAGAATCTCCCAAATCACGTGTTGGTTGCTTTTGGCTTAACAGTTCCTGTCTCAGTTTATCTCTTTCCTCCCACATTTTACTATAAGCATCAAGGAAAAACCAGGCTGTTCTCTCAACAATTTACTTGGAAACCTCCTCAGCTAAATATCTAAGTTCATCACTTACAAGTTCTGCTTTCCACACGACAGTAGAACACAATTCAGCCACGTTTTTGGTTACTTTATACAAAGTATTACCTTTCTTCCAGTGTTCCTTGTCTATTTTTGAGAGCTGCATTTAACGTTCATATTTCTATCAATATTCTCTTCATGGTGATATACATATTATCTTAGACAGTAGAAGCTTTCTCTATTGGACTCCTCACTTATGTCTGAGCCCTTACCTCATCACCTTTAACATCCATAATTTTATCAACCATCTCTTCATGGCAATCTAGGCTTTTTTCTATCAGGCACCTCACATTTCTTCCACCTTCTACCCATTAACCAATTCCAAAGCCACGTCCACATTTTAAAGTATTTGTTACACCAGTACCCCATTTCCCTGTACCAAAATAGTCTTAGGTTCCTAAGGCTGCTGTAACAAATTGCCTCAAACATGGTGGCTTAAGGCAACAGAAACAAGAGAAAATGGGCTTGGAAGATTCCTTACTGACTTGATTGCTTTCGATAATAGAGGAAAATTGGTAGGGAAAGCCATGTTTGTGCCCGAGTGGGCAGATGGACCAATATAAAGGTTAATGAACATGATTGAAGGAAAACGGAGCTGACCATTGGCATTTTAGTGAGATGTTTATGAACCTCCTGAAAAAAAAAATAGAACCAGTTGGGGTCAGAGAAGGGAAAGATAAACAACTACTTTATTTCCCCAAAAAAGCCCATCAAACTGGTGTTCTCTAAGTGTCTTTGTTCCACAGACTGTGAAATGGTCTATCAGTTGATACCATTTTTTGGTAAAGAGAAGGAGGTAGATGAGCAACAACTTATATACAGAAAAAAACAAAAGACAAACAAACAAAAAAAAAACGAAAAAAAACGGGGGGAAAACAGGCCTAAGATAACAATGTGGGGATGACAAGTGTGAGCTAGGGATCATCTGTGTCTACATTGTATATGGTTCTTCAGTTCAGGATGTACCTTTCATGAAGCCTTTTCAAACTTTGTTTCTTCATTACCCTTTCCCCAATAAAATTTACCACTCCCTGCTTTTTGTGTTCATAGCACTCTGCTCATATCATTACTATGCCATTTATTATGCTCTAAGTTTATTTATATATATGTCTTTCCTTCTGGATTGTGGCTTCCATGAGGGGAGAGATCACTCCCATTGACAGTTCTGACTTGCCAGTTCAAAGACCCGTGCCTGCATACGGTTAAAACTTGAGAAATAATTACTGAAATAGTGACTCTTGTCCTAGTCCTGAACAGAGTGGTCATTAATCCAGGGGCCTATATAATTAAGGAGATCAAATAAACAGAATGTTATTGTATTTTATTGAGTTTGTGATTATTTTTGCAAGTGAACCTTCCTGGGCTTTTGTTTTATTTTTCAACCTGGTAAAATTTTTCCTTAGGTTTAAAATAAGGAAGAATTTTAGAGTTAACTGATTGATTTAGCAATTCCTTAGAGCAACTAGTAGCATCAGTGTAAAGGCAGTCAGAAGGGGAAGAACAATCAGAAAAGGGCCAAGAGGCCATTGGAAAGGAGATGGTTGGAGGAATGAATTGTCTGGCCTTCTAAAGGCAACTTAAGTCATAGGGAATGCCATCAGGCCATAAGAAGTCACGGGCTTACACACTGGTAGCTAGTTCATCTCCTAATGTTTGCCTGTGTATCTACTCTTTGCCAAGGCACAGGTATCCAATATCTGGCAGAGACACAGTAGAAGCAGTTAGAGGAATAACGTTGCTCCCTGCCACTGCCAAGGTGCAGTAGGAACTAGGCTGATTACACAGTTTTTGCCCTTCTTCACTTGCCCTTACTTGTCCAACCCTCGAACCATTTGGCTTTGTCAGGGGCCTGCTGGAAGTTTTATATTTCTGGTCCTGAATGTGCAACAGAGGAGACAGATGATTAAAAATTCCCTGCAAGTTAAATAATACCATAAGAAAACAGTAAAATCTAGGATTTGGTACATTCCACAGGAAAACTAACCAGGACTGTTCAAAAATGTTATTTGAATTAACGAATGAGTGAATGAACAAATGAACACTTTGAGGGACATACTTTGCCAGATGAAAAGAGACTTAGACACTTAACAGCCAAATGTAACACATGAAATTTGATTTGACATGCCTTTGAGTGGACAGAGGGGTTGCTTTGAATAGGGACTGAATATTAGATGGCATTGCATAATTAGTTTTAATTATCTTAGGTGTAATATTTTGGTCACGTGGGGAAATGCTCTTATTTTTAGGAGACATCTATGTTGTGTTCTGGGATGAAGTATTTTGATATTTGCAACTTATTTTCAGATAGTTCAGGGAGGAGAATGTATAAATATGGGAGAGCAGTGTGGCACATATTAACAATTATTGATCTAAGTGGAATTTACACAGGTACTTACTTAAGTCTTGTTTGGGATGGAGATGTCTCTAATAGCAGAGAGAGAGAGACAGAGAAAATAAACTCAGGGGGAGGGAGAGGGAGGGGGCAGACAAGAAGTGGGTGACTAATCCTTAACTGCCTGACAGTTTGAGAGCAAGTAACATCTTTAAAATGGTTATGATCTATACCATGGCACGCTAGGCATAATTTCAAGCTAGAGTCATCTCCATATCATATATCAAATGAAAATGACAGCATTCACCATAGAATTTTAACAATCAGCCTCTTCCAAAGAGTTGAACCACTTTCTCTGTCCATGTAATGTCTTTTTAACAGATATGTTTTTCCAAAAATTTTCTAGAGCTGTAAGAAGATAAGAAAGGAGACAATCCCAGTCAAAGAAAGTGGGGACATTTTTTTTCAATGCATAATGTAGGAGTTTTCTCTCCTGAAGTCTTTCATGGCACAGAGAGTAAAATTCCAGGAGAGGATGAATTTAATCCTTGCATACATTCTTGAAAGTAAGCATGGGGAGAAACACAGAGAACAAGTGCCGTTTAACAGATTTCTTCATGTCTCTTTTATCAGCTTTTCACTGAGGGTATGATGTTTTCTGTGGACAGAGGTTTTAAGCAGCTTAAGCCCCTTTTAAATGGTCCAAGGAGAGACAGCAGTGATGTGTGAGGGTTCATTAATTATTGCTCTTACTGATATTTGCACAGGCTGCTGGGATCATAAATGTCAATCTGTCAGGAGTCTGTGATATGCTCTAAAAAAACTGATTGAGTACCTCAAAAGCTGTCATAGAACCTGAGATTAAACAGATTCATCTTTCTTTCTTAGAGGTAAGGAAAGGAGTGGGTGAAGGAAATAGAAGAAGGCTTCCTTCTCTTTGTTGCCACTTTGCTTCTCCCACTGTCCTATTCTAAACCGTGAGTTATTGGCTTCTGCAGAGGGCTGAGAGCCGCCAGAAATGTCGCGAGGCCAAAGTCATGGTTAGCAGCCCTGGGGTTTGCAGGCTGCCAGCTGCACAGTGAAGGGAGAGTGAGAGAGATTGGGATTCAACTCCTGACAGGCCTGACACAATTTATTTGGAAATTTTCAGGAGAGAACATAAGTAATAAAGACAAGAACAGTGACAGTAAGGAACAAATGTGAATTTCTGTCAGAGACAAAACAGAATTTTAAAAGAAGTAGCTGTTTGTTGTCTCCAGTTAAGCTTTCCAGTTAAACTGTGTTCCTAAATTGAAAGTCCTATCAGTACTTTCTGAGAGTGGCTAGAGAACAATTAGAAGAATTTCTATCTTCGGAAGATTTTTTTTTTTTTAATTACTAGTTTCTCGGTCACAAATTAAGCAGAGGTTACCTTCAAACATAGGGAACTGATAGATAAAATCTTTTTTCTTAAGTCTTCTCTTCCTCGTTTAATCATATATTATTCTTGATTGATTTTCCCTTGACTGAAAGATCTCATGTGATATATTTCTCATTCTATTAAATATTAGTAGGGGAAGGGAGAAGGGTCTGGTGAGTCCCAAGAACTGTGAACCTGGCATGACAGTGTGAGTATATCCAGACTAGAGCATGTTCTCAAGAAAAAGCATACCTGAAAAAATCTTCTTTGTTGGCGCTTTATGAAGGACCTTATTCGTAAGGGTGGCAACAGTTTCTAACTTGCCACTACAGCTTCTCCTGATGCTAATGAGCATGCTCCTTGCAAGGACTTGTTTCTTCTGTCAGTTAAAGCTGTGTGTAAGAGATAGTTCAGTACTCCTTTCTCTCCATATTTAATCCTTACTGTCTAAGTGCAGATTATGCAAATAGACTGTTAAGTGTTTCCCTTTACTGTATAGGAAATTGAAAATGCCTCAGTGTAATGAGGAATGATATTTGTGAGCAAAAAGTAAATAATCAAAGTTTAATTTAGTAAAAAATGGACAGTAGATGAAGGCTTCTTTAGTGTTTGTCATGTTTGGGTCTTTTCTTTCTGATAGTCCTAATTGACATAAAATCTATAATTGAATTATTTAGTTCATTATTATGTAATTAGAATCCCTGCCCTGAACATCTGTTTCTCTTATTTAGGCAACTTACCCATGGCACAAGGTTTCATTTAGCAATTAGCAGAGAAGATGTAAATTTCTTATGCATACATGATGATGATCCCGCAGAATGCTATTTCATTAGCTTCTAATTAAAACACTAAGTTGACTTATGATAAAATGCCAAAGAATGGTTTGCTTCACCAGTAAGTTATATTTAACAGTCACATGTGTGGAGGGTGGTAAACAGTTTAGGGGACTCATTTCCCCTCCCTCTTTGTGGTAGAGGGCATTAGAGGACGTGAGGATTCCTTTCCTTCTACCTGACCATTAACTATGTGAATGGTAAGTGGGCATATTCCAGAGCTTAAAAAGGTTTGGATCTCTTAATGCCGGGGAACAGTTCCTTGATTCTAAAAAATAACACATTCTGTTAAACACTTTGTTGGTCTTGGTTTTAAATTGTCTAGGACTGCCTCTTGTGGCTCAGATGTTCTCTATATGGATGCCTTTGGGCTTAGATGACAGGGCATTGCTTCTCAGAGGACTGAGTTGGGTTCTTTTAGGATGGCCAGTGTGGTGTAGCCAGAAGCTGTTGGCAGCATCAGAAACCTCTCTTAGACCCCATTATTCCAGGAATGTCCCATGCCTACTTCTGACCAGAACAGATAATTCAGTAGTTTTAATATATAATGTGGAATGGATAATGGAAAACTTCAGTATGTGACCATGTAGACTTATTCCTTAGTATTGTTATTGGAATACTGATTTATCAGATAGGATGGGGAATTGGAGGATAAGAAGTTAGGATTGGACTAGCCTCCTAACTTTTTGTGGATCCCACCGAACAGGTTTTTGGTAATAACCGATGATGATTATGAGTGCTTAAATACAATTGCTATTTTCCAATGATACATTAAAATATTTTCTTACTATAGCACTCTTTTGCTTATTTGAAAATAGTTATTGGTAGCATTGTCACACTAAAATTAAATTGATTTATTCCTTCAGTATAGGTTTGCTTAGGAAACAGAGATGGATACTATGCAAGTAGACGGCATGTTGGAGAATTTGGGACAGACTTGTAGAAAAATGCTTTGAATGTGAACTCTGCATTTCCAGACACACACTCAGTTCTATTAGCTAGTGGAATGAATGAAAGAGGTTCAGGGTCTGAGTAGTCTTCTTTTACCTTAGAG
>PVKH010045568.1:0-10489 GCA_004027955.1 Chaetophractus vellerosus
TCAGTTATTGTGATCTTCAAATCCAGTAGTTCTGTTTGGTTCCTTTTTAAAATTTCTCTTTATTGAGATGCTCAGATTGCTCATTCATTGTTTTCCTGATGTCTTTTATCCTTTTTCTGTATTTTCCTTCATTTCCTTGATCATATTGAAAAACACCTTTCACTGTCTTTGCAAATTGACTTTACCTTAGATGTTGCTTTCTGTTAGCATTCAGCCCTCATATCAGGAAGATCAGCCCAATAAGAATGCAAAATGCAGGGTTCTCCCTGTCTTTTCCGGGCATGTCTTGTCCTGGGCTTGTGCTTGCTAGTAGTCTTAGGAGTTGCCTGTTTACAGGAATTTGAATACCCCCTCTAATTCCCAGGAATTGGACCTTCTCCCTCTCCTGGGTATTCCATGACCAGACTTAAGGACTTAAAACAGGTAAGCCTTTAGTTCAGACTGCCTCAATTGTTTCTTACACTGCATTTGTTGTGTCAAGCTGCTTTTGCCTGAAGGGCAAATTCCTCTCTGGGGAGGGCATGCCAGAGAGTTTTCCAAGTCAGTCTTTCCCAGCGGGAACAAGGCAAGGACCCACAAAGGGCTCCAAACTGCACTGGGGAGGGAATAAGAAGGGGCCAGGAGGAGTGCGAGGAGCTTCTTCCACAGTCACCCAAAGCTGCACTTTCTTGACTTGGCCCCTACCCAGCAAATACAGCTCTTCACATACTCAGCAGCCCTCTCTTACTGCCTTTAAGTCCCCTCTGATGCGTTTGCTAGGGCAGTTTGGAACAATGGCCACCCTCAAAGCCAGGGCCTCAGTGATCCAAAGTAGCTAATCAAAAGCTGTGATCAGCTTTTAGCCGGAAACCCCTCTGCTTGATCTTGGGGAGGTGGATTTTTTTATTGTCTCAGAGCTGTTTATTGAGATCATTTTGCTCTAGAATTTTGTATTCAACAGTGTTCTTAATATAAATGCCCATGCTGCACACTGAGAACATGTTAACTTTGATAACTTTGATAGTCACTCTGGCAGATATTCCAGGTCAGTTTTCACACTGTACTTTATACTGTATTTTTATTACACAGTTGTGAACTTACAAAACAATCATGCACATGTGTAGAATTCCCATACAACAACTCTTCACCACCACACCATACTGATGTAGAACATTTGTTACAGATTATGAGATAATATCATCTGACTATTACCACTAACTATGGTCCATAGTGTACATTTGGCATATTTTTTCTACACCCCCCTATTATTAACACAGTACATCTTTGGCATTTATGCAAGAATATTAAAGTATTACTGTTAACTATAGCCCATAGGTTACATTAATTGTATGTTTCCCATGCTTCTCCACATTCCCACCACCCTGCAATAGTGATGTACATCCATTCTAGTTCACAGAAGGACATCCTTGCATTTGTACTATTAACTACAATTCTCATCCACCTCTGGTTTCACTGTGTTATTCAGTCCCTAAATTATTCTCTAGTTTTCTTTCCATTGACATTTACATACCTAGACTAACCTTTTCAGCCACAATCCCATTTATAAATCAGCTGCTACTCACTATAATGTGTTACTATCAACTCTATCCATTTCCACACTTTTACAGTCAAGTTAATTAAAACTTCTACATACATTAAGCATCAGTAGTCCTTCACAGCCCTCCTCTTATCTCTTAATAACTTATACTCTAGGTTTTAACTCCATGCATTTATTCTTCTTATTTAGTTCATATTAGTGAGGCTATGCAATATTTGTCCTTTTGTGTCTGGCTTATTTCACTTAGCATAATGTCTTCAAGATTCATCCATGCTATCATATGTGTCCCAATTTCATTTCTTCTTACAGCAGCATTGTATTCCATCAGATGAATATACCACATTTTGTTTATCCATTCATTGGTTGATAGACACGGGTTGTTTCCATCTTTTGGCAATTGTGAACAATGCTGTTATGAACACTGGTGTACAGATGTCTGCTCATGTCACAGTTTTCAGTTTTTCTGGATATATTCCTAGTAGAGGAATTGCTGGATCATATGGCAGTTCTATATTTAACTTCCTAAGGAACCGCCAAACTGTCAACAGAGACTATACCATTGTACAGCCCACCAACAGTGACAGAGTGTTCCTATTTCTCCACATCCTCTCCAGCACTTAACTTTTTAAATAAATGGCCATTCTATGAGGTGTGAGATATCTCATTGTCATTTTGATTTGCATTTCCCTAATAGCTAGTGAGAATGAACATTTTTTCATGTGCTTTCTGGCCATTTGTATTTCCTCTTTGGAGAAATGTCTATTAAGTCTTCTGCCCATTTTTAAATTGAATTGCTTGCTCTTTTATTGTTGAGTTGTATGATCTCTTCATATAGAATGGAAATCAAACCCTTATTGGATATGTGGTTTCCAAATATTTTCTCCCATTCAGTGCGCTGCCTTTTCACCTTCCTGATGAAGTCCTTTGAATCACAAAAGTGTTTAAGTTTGAGGAGGTTCCATTTATCCATGTTTTCTTTCATTGCTCATGCTTTCAGTGTAAGGTTTAAGAATCTACCATCTACCACCAGGTCTTGAAGATGTTTTCCTACATTTCTTCTAAGAGCTTTATGGTTCTAGATTTAGGTTTTCAATCCATTTTGAGTTAATTTTTATATAAGGTGTGAGATAAGTGTCCTCTTTCTTTCTTTTGGCTATGGATATCCAGTTTGGGGAGGTAGATTTTTATGTCCCTTTCTGACAACAGCAAGCCATGCCAGGACCCAGATCCTTGCTGTGTGATTGGGTGACAGAGGTAAAATATCTTAACAAGAACTAGTAGAATAGATTTAGTTTTCTTGACCACAAGCTGAGGAGAAGTAAACAGTTTGTTAGAACTACCCTTAAACTTAAATCAATTTTAAGTTCCATTTCCAGAACAAGGAAGGTGACTATTTCCCTGCAGTACCCAGAATGAAACCAAAGCTAGATAATATGATTTGGAATCTTGGATGAGCTGCCCCTAAAAGATTCCCCCATAGAGTTGAGGCAGAGTTCTTTCCAACTCAATGATTCTAACCTCTCAATTCACACTGTAGAGCAAGGTTTTATAATCCGGTTTTACAATACATGGACTCTACACAGGATCTGGAAACAGATTTCAGGGAATCCAGAAAACTTCTAACATTATATTCAAAATGCTCTGCTCCCCATGAAATAATAATAGAAGGAATTAAAAAAACCAATGCTCTAGATCATTGATTCTCAAAGGAGGCTAGTACCAACTCCCAAAGAGCAATGCATCCCACCTGAAGAATTTTTCTTGACTCCTCAGAACAGTTTCCAATATTTCATCTTTGATCTCTAACTCCATTTTACATATAAAAGCAAAGGACTTTTATATCATTTTAATATACATTGAATTTTCCAGGAACACATTTACCATGTACAATGAGGGAAGACAGTGCTTTGTTTTGTCTGGAAATTTATCAAGAATATTTACCATTTTGGAAAATCATGTTACTGACAACAATGCAGCTCATGAGTTTTGAGTTCTGCCACCAACACCTCTAACAGTCTGCATGCTTAGCTGTCCCATTCTGTGGTTCTGTGTGTATGAATAAATGGACTTATTTCACCCTTATTTCAAAAAGCCAATTATAAAGAAGAAAAAGTGATCACAATAGTGATCAATTGAATAATTTTCTCTTAAAATGTTTTTGTTATAGGGTGATGCAAACATTTGACTATTTGATTCAATAGTTGTCATGATGGAGGAACTTACCTACTAAAATACTTATTTTATTATACATTATTTGTCTAAGTTAATTTTTCTTTACATTACAATTAGGTCATTGTGTTTCATCTTCCTTCCTCCCTCCCTCCCTTCCTTCCCTTAAAAAAATTTTTTTTAAATTATGTGCTTAGGTAGCTTATATTATCCAAGATTTTCATCACAGGATAGTAAAAGAGGTTTACAAAATATTTATTATGAAAAGAGGGTGGTGGGCCTGAATCGCTCTTCCAGACATAAGTACCCTTGAATTTGATGTGTCCAAAATCTCCTGGAGCTGGTTTAATGATGCCATACTAAAGAAGACCCAGCACTAAGGTGTGTGGGGGTCTGAGTGCCTCCGAAACAAGATGAAAAAGCCGGGTCTCCTCTGGGGAAACACTGTCCTTACACCTGGCCCCCACCAAGCGCCCAGCGCTCTGTAATTTCACCCATTCACAGCTGGGGCTCAGGGCTCAGCACACAGTGGGCCCTCAGAGGCTCGAGCCTGGAGAGCGTTGCCAGTTTTCCAGTCGTAAGCCCATCCTCAGTCCCCAGACGCAGCCACGGATCCGCCTTCCCATCCCTCTTGGGGGAGCCCTCGCCCCTACGGTTAGGGCCACTGTGGCCCCTGACTTTCTCTTATCAATTTTTTTTTTAATTGTAAATCATTTTTCAGCTCAGCCCAGTCACCAGACAAACTATGTTTAATAAATTAGCTTAATCTATTCCGCAAGTGGTTTGTGAGTGCAGTGTTTCCTCTAGTTAAGGAAAACATTTATATTCTCTCTCTTTGCCCGGCGTTCCTGGGCTCCCATGGTAACTAACCCGGGGCAGGCGCGGAGCGAGGGCGCGCGGGAGGATCTCGGCCCGCGGGAGACCCCACTTCCAGCCCCAGGGCGGCTGTGGAGGGCAGTTGGTGGCCGCGTGGCCTCTTTGTCCCTGTCAGGCTCCTGGCAGCAGCCCGAGGCCCTGGTACCCAGCGGGGGGTCTCCTCCCGGCCCCGCACCTCCTCCCGCTCGCCGCACGCATTCCACTCTTCCGAAGGGGCCCGTTTAACTGCTCCCCGTGAAATAATAATTCATTATGTCACCAGGAGGGAAGAAAGGGAGTGTAAGTGTCTTGATGGGATTAGAGGAAACCCCCGCAGAGATGATTTAGGGGCCGTGATAATTCATTTAATAGGGGCCTGGGGCAAATTGCTAGACAGGGAAATGTAACTGAACGAGCCTAGAAAGGGCGCCGACAGGGCCGTGTGGGAGAACCGGCTTCATTAGCGATATTTAAGAGATTTCATTTAAGAACGAGTCATAAAATGCAGTACTATTTTATCCACCTGGTTTGGTGGCCTTTAGCTTTCCTCTGCATGAATATTAAATTTGAAATGGCACTACAGCAACACATTTTGGAAAGTGTTCTTTGGGCTGTTATTTGTATGGTTGGTTTAGTTTCTCGTTTGTTAACCTTTTAAAATGAATATCATTGAAAATGGATAACTGTACAACCAGAACTTGAAAAGATTAGGGGAAATATAATGCTTTAGAATAGGTTGTTACTAAACTGGGTAAAGGATTTAAGTTTTTATTGATCAAAACACAAAAGGCATAGAGAGCATGTCAGTAAATGGCAAATTACTTTGACAATTCCCAATTTTCATGCAGATTTTGTGAAGCTGCCCCATTCAAAGCCACCACTGGCGGCCTGGATGAGACCATAAAGCGGGGAACACAGATGGGACTTGCCCACAGAAACACTGAAAAGTCAAACACACTTCCAAAGACTGTTTTCTGGGACAGATAATGTCATTTTTTCCCTAAGAGGTGAAGACAACTCTAATTTCGATGTAAAACTCTTTCCTCCAAATGTAGATTTTGGTCTGATGGGGTGGGTTTTTTTTAAAAACAATCAATTCTACAAATCCAAAAAGTTTAAATGTGGAAATGGTGGTGTTTCCAATTGTAATTATAGTCCAAAAAAATTCTCTTTTGATGTGAGTCCTCTGGTTTCAATGACCACTTCCCCACACATATCTGCTACCCAATTGGAAAGTTCTAGCCAGGAAACATTTTAGCCAATGTAGTCTTCAAACCATTGGGCCCCACATGTTTGTGTGGCCTATCTCATTTCAAAAAAAAAAAACAAAAACAAAAACAAACAAAAAACAACTTATATTTGCAAATTCAAACATTCACTTTGACCCCCCTCCCTTTTAAAAAATAAAAATAACTCAGTTGTCGCATCCTTTTTTTTTTTTTTTAAATCACAGCTGCACTCTTATTTTAACAAAACAACTGGCAGGTCTCTATTCACAGAGCTGCTTAAGCCACATAGGATACATAAGATGCATAATTAATATGTTCTTTAAAGGACTTTCTTAATCAAAAAAGACACTAACTGTATGTAAAATTATTCACTCACATATATTGGTTTGTGCAATTTTCCACAATGACAGTAAAATTGGTAGCGAGATATATTTTATATATAACAAAACTTAGCAAATGTCTTGTGTAAGGCATGCATTGTAAGGATAGTATTAATATTTGTGTTCCTACCGTTTATATCCCAGCATTTCCTAGTAAAGATGTTATATTTTATACAGAGTTGTAAACCACTTTGAAATATAGCGAGAGGATCTATTTCAAATAAAATAAAGGTCACTGATGTACTCTACAGTCAGTCTCTGGACAAAGCGAACATCGCTTTAGTTCCCTTCAGAGCCTCTTCCCAGTCTCAGCCTCAGTCCCTAGGCTCCTGGCTTTTCTCAAGGCTTCCCTTAGCAACCATGGTCAAGGTAGGGCCAAGTTCTGAGAAGGTAGAACCTCTTCAGCCCAAGAGCTTACATTCTTTCCTTCCTCCTGTGAAAAGTCATTCCAAGCCTGATCAAAGAAATATACCTGTTCATAAACAACTATTTTTGCTTTCTAGAAATATGATTTAGTTGCCAATTAGGGAACCAGAAAGCAAAGCAGCTCCATGAAACACCACGTAGAATGGATAAAGCCACAAACTAGCAGAAAATGGGAGGTGCAACCAAAAACAACACAAACGCCTTGCCTTGCATTTAAGTGTGAGTGGGACATTGAGTCTTCTCTGCCGACTTGAATTCCTTCCTATAAGGATTTCCCACTGTGTATACTGCCCCAAGCACCCATCCTCAAACTGTTGCTCCTTGTAGTACCTGACAATGTTTAAATGATCCCACAGATTTAAACAGTTTCAAATCACAGTAAACACATTGCCATCAGGTAAACTGCTGGGAACCCATTGTGCACAGGGCGCGGCAGCTACAAAGGCAGTGACTGTTCTCAATTTTCCCAGAGCCTAACCTCTACACACAAGCATCAGCAGACACAAAACCACTCGGCAGGTCCATAACATTATGCCCATAATCAAATATCTTAGAAGACCGAGGTACTGGTGATGAAATATGTAAAATCACGAAAGCTGAGAGTTGAGTGGGCGAGGGTGTATCAATTCTTAGAATGTCTCACTTTTCTAATAATATATTCCAGGTTTTCCCCCGTTAAAAAATTTAAATGTAAAGGTAAAGATAATGCATAGGAAATCAAGTTCCTCTCACTTTTGTTTTCAATTAATATGAATGCTTAAATACTAAATACTTTTTCTAAGGACCACATAATTTAAAAAAAAACTTCAAGAATGTGAGCTAAATACATCAAATTTCATTAAGATAAGTTTACACTATAAATTGCCCCAAGCTTTGTAGAAACCAATTTGACAATATGCATCAAAAGCCTAAAAATCTTCATCATTCCATTTAATTCAGTAATTCCACCTCTGGAACTAGTTCCTAGGGAGATCATCTGAAATATGAATAAAGATTAATGTAAAAAGATATTTATTTTTTATGTTTATAATAGGAAAAAACTAGAATCCAAACAAACATCCAATAATTGGAAATAGTGATGTAAATTATGGCATCATACAATGGAATTTAATAAATTCACATTCAATTTCACACATGCAGGATGCTCTGAAATGTACAAAACAATACAGCGAAAATGTTAACATTTTATTTCTCAGTGGTGGGAATTTGTGTTTTCCCTCTTATTTTGTACCTTTTCTATAGTGAGGATGAATTACTTTTATAATCAGTAAAAAAGATGTATACGTATACATATTTTATATAATATATAACACATCATTATGTAAATACTCACACACAATTCATTAATTCCTTCAACACTTATAACATATGCTGACAGGTAAACCAGAAATCTCAGACAAAATAAAACCAAAAACAATTAGATATTTCCCTCAAATAGCCACATAAAAAATAAATTGACATATTTCTTTATTCATGTCATGCATTACATACTACATGTTTCCTTCATAAATTAATAAATTTTAAATTTAGCTATTGCTGTGATTTTCTTTGTGGGCTATAGAGATAGAAAATGTTCTATTTTGTAAGAAAAACCAGGTTTCCAGGTGATGTCCACATTTCACTATGATAATCTGCAGCTCACACTTGGTACCCGAGGTACACATATTTACTTTACTGAACTGGTCATATACAAATGATAGCACATCGCAAATTTGCAAGGACAGCCCTGTTCTCGGGCCATTGTCTTATCTGCAAAAAATCTGTTTTATGCAGCAGACTATCCATAAATTTGACCCCTAGGCTCTTTTAAAAAAAAAAAAAAAACTAGGTCAAGTAGCTGTCCCTGTAGCACCATCAGTATATTCAATAAAAATCAAGTATATCTTGTGTTTGAAACATACATTATAAATAGATGTATAGATGGAGCAGATATTGAGAAAAGAAATGGTAAAGATTATGAATATTAAGATTTATATTAATCTATAAGCCTATTAAAGTACAGTAAAACCTGTCCTTCAGACCACCTTTTTAAAGATATCACCTCCCTGATGGGACCACTAAATTTCGGGCCAAATTATTTTCCCATAAAGAACAATGAAAAGAAAATGATTATATTAAGACTACTTCTACTATGGTTTCTTTTCATTGTTCCGCCAAAAATGATTCCAAACAGTAAAATAACATTGATTTTGACCTTGTTAATGAATCTGAAGAACTTCATGGACTCAAACACTGATTTCCATTTTTAACAGGGAAAAAAATGGACCCTTTGCCTCACATTTTCAAAGACACCAGCAGCAGGTAGGGATAATTTCATTGGTATTCGGCAGATGTAGCTTATCTTGATATCTCTAATGTTCCGTAAGGTTTGTCATGCGGATTTCTCTTTGTGCCAAAAGCTGGAGATGATTGTGTGATTTGTAAAATATTGAAGAAGCCTTCAAACCGAGCACTTTATTGCATTTCTTTTGGTTACAAAGATTCTCACGTGCAATATTACTGCAATGATTTTCAGTTTTCCAAAATGACACTCTCCAAGGGAGCAACATTCTCTCCTTTGGCCTTACAAGGACTCCCTGTGGCTTTGACAAACAAAACTGCTATGTGGTCCTGATCCCCCACCCCACCACGAGGCGGGCCTGGTTCTCGACATCAGGTCCTTCTGTAGCTCGCTTATGGTTAGTCAGAAACACCATTCCTTGTGTTGTACTCCCAGGGATATTCTCTAACAGTTGAAGTCTCTAGGATTGTTTTTCTTTGTAGGCTCCCAAGAATACAACACAACTGTTTTTTTCCAGATCTCCTCCAATGTCTGTTGATAAAATAGGACTTTTTTAAAAAATTGGAAATTAGCAAGGATTAGTCAGGTGTAAATAGTCTTTAAATTACTTATATGTGTGCAAGAAACACATAGTAAAATTCCCCGGTAAAAGGTAAACTCATGAGCAACAGGGCAAATTATGCAGGCCTGTTTGTGGAAGGCTTCTTTAGCTTGATGGTCCTCAACGGCAAGTACCATAGCTTGTGTGTCTTTGTGTGCCCAGCTTCAAGCCCAAAGTCTGCCATCATCAGCTTCCGATAAGCCAGGGTGGTTCTGAACTGATCTGCCAGTCACACCCACCCACTGTCACCCCCATTCTTTAGCTGCATTTCCCTGGACCCATACCAGCTCAGAAGCCCAGACATTGGAGCAACTGGTCAACCCAGTCAAATCATTTTAGAGATGGAGTTACCGAGGTCTAAGGGAATGGTTGCCCGAAGGAGAGTCAACACATGCAGCCATGAACCTTATGATACAAATCATAGGTGTTTATTCCTGTTCCTAAAAAGAAGTCCATGACCAAAAAAAAAAAAGTGTATTTTAGCTGATAGCTTAGAGTAGTAAGCAGTTGGCTGTTTGCCTGAGCTCAAAAGTAAACTATAAACATTCACAACTTAGTCTTTCAAGTACTGGCATGTCATAACAATAACATTTCCTTTTTAAAGCAGTACTTTTTTTTTTTTCTCTTCAGTTTCAGATTGACAGCAAGGCATAGTGGATAGCAAGTAAGATGTGGCATCTAATAATCTGGGTTTGGATTCCACCATTTGCTAGCTGTGTGCCCTTGGGCAAGTCACTTATCCTCTCTGAGCCTCAGCTTTCTCATCTGTAAAATAGGAATAGCACCATTGGCCTTATTTGGCATTTGAAGAGCACAGCAGATAATATATGTCAGTGCACTGTGTAAGACAAAAGTAAGTAATTTCTTTGCTTGAAAATGAATTTTTTTTTAAAGATTTATTTATTTTATTACATATCTCCCCTTCCCCGCCCCCGCTGCGGGGACGCCCGAGACTGGTCATTGCGCAGGCGCGGCTTTCCCCGCTTGTGGGCGGCTTCTGCTTCTATTCAC
>PVKH010045569.1:0-10478 GCA_004027955.1 Chaetophractus vellerosus
AAAGTGGAGCACCATTCATTTCTTCCCTCCCTTGCTAATTTGTCCCTTAGAGCAGAGACGGTCTGCAGTGAATTTAGAGCTGAACCGGGACTTGTGCTTCCTTTGAAAACAGCTGTGTGGCAGGAACTCATGACACATTTCTGTTCAGCTGAACCATGGACCTCCTTGAGCTCATTTGCACGCCATGCTGAATGATGGTGATACTTGACAAGCACGCAGGACCATCGCTTGGGACTTGCGTTCTGTTTCAGTACTTGTCGTGTTAGGTTTTTTGCGTCTTAGTGAGGGAGACTAACATTAAAATCCTTTTCCAGGGGAGCAGATGTGGCTCAAGCAGTTGAGCACCTGCTTTCCTCATGGGAGATCCTGGATTCAGTTCTCAGTGCCTCCTTTTAAAAAAATCAAAAACAGTGAGCAAAACAGATGGAAAAACCAACTCCGGAGAGTCCATGTGGCTCAGTGGTTGGTCACCACTTCCCACATAACAAGGTCCCGGGTTCAATCCCTGGCTCCTACCTTAAAAAAAAAAAAATCCTTTTCCACTTGTGCAAGGAGTTGGAACAAGTAAGTGAGGTTGTCTGCCGGCTCCTTCTGCTTTTTCACCTTAGACCTTACCTTTGAACGCAAGACCGCTTTGACAGTATTCTTGCTCCAGTGGTTTCTGATACCAGTTTGAATGAACTTGCTGTAAATACATAAATGTGCCACTGTGCATCATAATTGAATGAGTATATTAAGGGGTTTGCAATCACCACATAAATGGTCATATAACCTTAAACCACATAGCTTCTATGACTCAAACTATTCGTTATGTCTTAAGTGACCACTAAAGTGTGTGATTGTGTCTTACTTGGCAAGTGTGATTAATATCTTCTGTTTCCCTCAAGATAAAGAACTCTTAGTAACAACCTGGGAAAACAGTTTTATGCCCTCAAGAGTACGATAGTGGAGGAATGAAGCATTTGGGGGTATGTTGTCATTCTGAACTGATGATGAAGTATTCTAAACATTTGTATGGCTTTGTCTTTCTTTATAGACTGAAATCGCCAAGAGATTGAATACGATTTGTGCACAAGTCATCCCATTTCTGTCTCAGGAAGTAAGTAAAACTGTTCAGCTGTTAAAGTGCAATTATGTTGCTTCTGTTTGCAAATTAGCTAGTTTTAAGATGTTAATTTTATCACAAGGAACAAGTGTGAAGAACATCTGTTACAGCTGAAGTGTGTAAACCCCCTGCTATTCCATCTAGCAGATCCGAGGGCATGCTGCGGAGGTGGTGACAATAGCTCAACCTCAAATTAATTTTTTTTTTTCCTGTGGAAAACTGCAAAATGACTATCAAAGATGAAGCTTTTGTTTTCTGTGATGAGTAGAATAAGCTTGATAGCTCCTGATGATTCAGGTGTCTCATATCTTTTAAGTAGAAAGTTTTTCCTTGTGCTGAAATTTTAAAATGGCTCCATGGGGGTTGACTTTACCTGTAGGAGCAGGTATTTCATTTATACTTAAATGTATATGTAAACAAGCTGAATTAGGTTTATGTTAAGGGCTCCTGTGCTGTCCATGGAGGGAGTGAATGATAATAGTCATACAGATAAAATAAGTATTCACATTATGTTGTTGGAAAGTCATAGAGGTTTACCCTTAACATATTTGGGGGTGGGGGAGCCTCTGAGTAATCTATGAAATTGATTCAAGACCATTATGCTTTAGCTTTGCCTTAAAGTTTTCCCTACTTTTGGATGTAGGCTAATACATGCTGAAATGCTTTTTGAATGTGCACAGGATTCTTGAGGCAGGCTGAAAGCTTATTGGACTGGGAGTGGGAATACTTATTAATTTGACAGGTGCATTTCCTGGTTGGCATTTGTGTACGATGTGATGATGTGATGCAGAGAGTCATTTACCATCTCCGCTATTACTGTAGCAGCCTCTGCCAGCATAACATTTGTCTGATGTTACAGTTTAGATCTGTGGCCTTTTGAATCTAGTTTGCTAGTGATCCAGTCTCTGCTGGTCTCATGCCTCCCAAAGCAGACTTGTGGCTTTTTGTTTGTGGGTGGATATGGGAGGTGTGCAGGGTGAGTTTCCAGCCTGAAAGGAAACCTTGTGGAGGGTGAAAAATAAAAAGGCTCAAGGAGAGGGATTCTCAAAGGTTTCAGAAACTACTGGTGGGTCAAGATTGGTTGATGGGATGTTTAGATTTACATATTGAAATGGGTGTTTTAAAACTGCCATGAACTTCATTTGCTAAACCCGTTCTGCGAACCAGGGTCCTCTTCCAACTTGTACTATTTATTTCCTTAGTCTCCTTGAAGTCCTTTTTGTCTTTCTACCACTCCAAAGCAATAGCAAAAATCATCCACAGAAATTAAGTTGTGACCCCGGTATTGGTTAGAAATAAAGGAAGCCCTGTTCCCCATCTCCTTCCTGTTGAACCATGTGTTCTGGTCAGAAAGCTGCATATTTAAATTTAAACTCTTATATGTTAATTGCGCTGCAGGTAGCGTTTATCTTTGTCGTTTTTGTTTGAGAAATATATAAATGAAGTCCTTGTCTGCCTTGCTTAATACTTTTTCTTCTTCTTGTTTCCAAAGCATCAGCAACAGGTGGCCCAGGCTGTGGAACGGGCCAAGCAGGTGACCATGGCAGAGTTGAACGCCATCATCGGGGTACGTGGCCTACCAGGTCTACCTCCTACAGTGTGTATAACCAGCTTTCATTTCTTATTCATTTGATGGCTTAATATAGATACATAAATATATATATATATATAATGTCTAGTTTAACGTTGACCCATTTGAATTTGATAAGGGCAGGTGGGTGTTTGGGGTATGCTGAGATGTGTAGGGGGAGAGGCACTAGCATAGGAGAGGCGATAGGTCAAACATTTTAGGAGGGAAAGAAAAGTAAGTCTCCTTTTTAATGGGAAAATAAACATAGTTTATCCCGTGACCCTGAAACCATCCACCCTCCGTTGGTCGAGTAGAAGCTTTCGTTTAGAGTTTTACCCACTTTCCTGCCTTCTTACAACTTGAGATGGTAATTTCATTTTGTTGCCTTTGCTTCCGCGTTTGGCTTTGCTAGGGTATTTATTAGAACCATATAACTGTTTGCTCTTTCTCTTTCCTGTGCATCTTTCATGAATTTTTTTTAAGTGGCACACCAATGGAAAGAATGGCCCTCCTGCCACTGGAGAAGTGTTAATTGTCAGCTGTAGTGCTCTCCTAGCCTTTCGCCAGGTTTCTGCTGTGCAAGTGGAGTTGGGTTAGTGCTCCTCGCTGGCTCCGGGTTGTCAATCACAAGTCATCCGCTTTGCATTAATGAACCTGGTGAGCCGGGCTGTCTGTCCCCTGCATGAGTTCACTCTCCCCACGGCAGGATCCAGGACGGTTCTCATGTTTCCTGCCCTTCCAGACTGAGCGAAAGCAGGAATGAAACAAGGGACCATCCTTTCTGATTTTATTCATATGTGAGTGCCTTGAGCGGATTCAAATTACTCATTTATCAATTTATGTTAATTGCTTGTGAGAAGATGCCCTGCTGGTCTTTATAGTTCCCTCAGACACTTTGTAATGATAATTAGACATGCTGCTGGACGGATTAAGAGGGCCATAGTCCAATGAGGGCCACAGACAATGGAACCAGTTAATCCATCAGGGCTTAAAATTACATCCCAACTGGAGATGGAGAAAAAACAGAAGAGCGAAGGAGGATTAAAGAATGAGCCTCAGCTTGAAAACTCTCCTTTCATCAGTTTCTCAATTGCAGATCTGTAGTCCGGTTGCCTGTTGTAAGCTATTGGCAGTCAATTAGGTGAAATAAACTGGGAGGTGACCTTCATTTCCTTTTAATAGCTTTTTCCTCCCTGAAATGGGGAGCTTCAGTGGATTTTCAGCTTAAATTTTATTCAAGCTGCTTTATTACACTTGACAGCTTAGCTCTGCATAAACAATTCTTCCCTCCGCCTTCCCGCCCCACCCCCCAGACCCAGGCTCTGCATTTTCCCCCTTTAGTATCACATTTTTGACTGTTACTTAGTGGACTCTCTAATCACATTCAACAAAAAACACAATTACATCTGCATTTGTCTGCTGCCTTCTGTACCCTTTTCTTGTGTAATGAATTGATTTATTTCAGCGATCAAATCAAATATTCACTGGTGCTTTTGCATGTACCGTGTTTGATTAGCAAAGCCTAATAGCGAATTGTACTTGTAACTCGAGCACAGAATTTTTTAACCCAAATGAATGAGGATGGAAAAGCCTGTTTTGATTAAAGGAAAACATATGCAAAGCAGTTCTCAAGTACTCAGTTAAACTTTGTGGAACATGTTTGTTTTCTGGTAGGCTCTAACTTTTTACATATCATTTCTTGATGATAAAACTCTTTAAATTCTCAGAGGCACACTCTAAGCCCTTGTGAATTTCCTTTTTTGGACCTACAGTTTAGAAAGGAGGAAATGGTGTTAAACAGATGTTTATAGGTAATACTCACTTTCAGTTGAATCAGAAAGTAAAAATAGCAGGTCGTTTAGAAAGGGCAAATGAATCACTAATTTTATGAGTGGCCTTAGTCCAGGAGAAACGCTTTAAGATTATAAAAGCAGATTAGCTCTGATAGCATAGCAGCAACAACTGGAATCCGTGAATTGGGCCCAACACAGGACTGTCAATTGAATATCTTCAGCATACTGGCATATGCAATTTTTATCATTTGTATATTAATTTATGTCACAAGGCTCTTAAAGTCTGTAGTGATCAATAATTATCCCACACCATAAGTTTCATGCTCTGGCACATGCTTGATTTTTGCTTGAAAGGAATTATGTGCGTCCTGGAGAAATCGAAGTAGCATAAAATTGGGTTGACAATTCAGTGGACCTTTGCACCCCTTCGTTGAACATGCAGCGTGTCAACCTGTCTCCCCAGAGGGGAGGAGGTACCGGGAGGCTGTCTGTTCCTACAAGCAGCAGCTGCTCACAGAGTAAATGCAGCCGGGTTTGATAGCAGCTGTCAGTATTGTTGAGGGACTGACTTAGGGTAAAGAACAACGGGAGGGGCCAGGCTCTTCGTCTGCACTGACTTTCAGGCTAAGAAAAGAAATAGTAATTTAACGGTTTAGACATCTATTACAAGTGTGAAAGATCATGAAAGAGTACCCTTTAAAATGCAAATGAGCCGAAACCGGCTCCTTCCCTTTAAGGTACAATGGAGGAGCTAGCTTACTGCTTGCCTGACAGGGCTGAAGATATTTCTTTTTAGCAAACCCGGAAAAACTTAAATCTTCTCAAGGTCACCAAGCCTCTAGGCACACGCTCAGCTGTATCCTGGGCCTGTGGATGCTGTTTTAGGAGGAAGAAAGGTGATATTTTCCTGTCCTTGTTGAGTGAACATCTCTCACCCACATAGAAAACTTGGTTCTCATATTTGACAGAAAATATTGTCTCTTTCTTACCACAGCACCTCCCTTCAAGTTACATAGATGACTGGTATTTAACAGAGAGAGGCTTTCAGAGCTTCTTAGACATTTGGTATTTGGAGGAACTATTGAAATATTTTTGTTAGGCTTTTTTTTTTTAAATAGCTTTGACTGATAGCAAATTTGTTGACTGGCAGAATAATAACTGCAACCCTACTTTATAAATTTTGCTTTTTATAAGCTTTTTTTTTTGCTATTATATATGTTCTTGTAACAATAAAAAGTTTTTAACAATACAGAGATCTTAATAGTCACAGGGTTTATTTGGTTTGACACAGTTCACTGCTTTAGAAAAACAAGTTGTATTGTGCAAAGGGAACTTATTCATTTGAAAGCTTGTGTTTTTAAATCAGAATAGTCTTCACACTTTACGCAACAATCCTGGGAAAGGATTTTTTTTTTAATTGGAATTCTATAAAAACATTCAAAACAAAATAGATTATATGTTGTAATCTTTTTTTGTGTGGACTGGATAATGACTGCCTAAAAGCAGGGAAAATTGTCTAAAAAGTCCTTAGGACCACTTCTATCCTTTTTATTTGGGGAGTTTGGAATTAAGTGTTCCTCTACCTGCTCTGATACATAATAATTCATATATAGTTGAGATCAGGATTCCAAATAATTACTATATACCCTTTTAATATGGGTTTACATTTTTTATAATTCATATCTATCTGTGCACATACGGATTTGGGTTTGATTCATTGTGTAACATATATAGTGCAATGCACAGAACTTTAAATGCACAGGCCAACCACTTTTGACAAATGTGGACACCCATATAAAGGCCGCTTCTCTCAAGGCACAGTTTTATTATCCCAGGAAATTCCTTTGTGCCTCTTTACACTTGATTTTCCCCCTCCCTGAAGAAAGTGGGTTGGATTTTGATAGATAAAAGTAAGCAGCTGAGAGATTAAAGTAATGAGCAAAAAACAGTCATATAGTTGTATATTCTCTTTCCAACCAAGGACCTGCAACCAACTTCATGGTATTTGTAATTTTTGAGTGTTTGCATCCTTACCTTGGAAAAAGCATAGGCCTAAAAATCAGACAGGTGTGGGTAGACCAGTAGGTGCTGCCATTTATAACTGGGACCTTGCACAATTGTTGAACTTCTGTCATTGTCACCATCAGCTAAAGATCATAGTTTGCATTAGGGTTTGGTCTTTGTGTTAGACAGTTCTATGGGGCTGTTTTGTCTGTAATTTTTTATTGTGGGAACATACCCTGAACTGCATTTTTGTCTGCCTGGCTTCACTAAGTGCCTGTAGTAGATCCGTCAGTCCCGTTAGCCAGCTCTTGTGAGGGGTGGTTGCTCTGAGCATCTGGTCACCTCCTTCCTTGTCTTATCTCGTGGTTGTGTGGATGTCGGTGCTTGACATTAGACCTAGCCAGATGCTCTTCTCCTGCCATTAAGTTGTCATGCGTGAATGACTTTTAATCAGAATGCAGCAGTGGAAAGCACTCCCATTCAGCTTCTGATGAACAAACTTAAAAGTCAGAACTGAGGGGGGAAAGTTAAGTTTTGGCAACAGATGGAGAGAGAGTTGAGAAGCAAAGACGTGAGAACAAGGCACCGTTGGCTTCCTTACACAACAGAAAGAGGAAGGGGGGACTGCAATGTCTTTATTGGCTCCCAGGGGCTATATGGAACATGGTGACAGAATTGGAGGGACAAAGACAGGAGAGAAGAGAAAGCAGATGACCTTGGGGATTGACCATCCCATGGCAGATTCTGATTTCTTAGCTGTAAGAAAACTTGATCGGTTTCCCATAGTAATTGCTGTGAATGTCAGGAACTCAAGAAGTTGTAGGTTAGTGTAGGCAACCTTGTTTTCCTTTCTCACTTATTTGGACACAGTCTGACTTACTTTGCTTGAATATAACTTTGGTCAAGAGGTGTGGGTCAGATTTATAAATGTCCTGCTTTGTGTATAAATTTATAATTCTCTACACTTTTAAAAAATTTGCTATGAAATACAAAAGGTCTAGGGCATTTCGTGATGTCTGACTGTGTGTGCATATGTAGGGGGGTGGCTTGTACACAAACTGCTACTGTGTCTGAAAAAGGAACCTTTGGGGACCAGCTCTTCTTGAGAGATTGAGTCGTAGCCCTAAAGGCCTCTCCACTGTTGAGTGAGCTGATTGGTTTAAGGATTAGCAAAATGTTGGATTATTTTTCTCCTTTGGCCTTAGCCGTCAGCTATCTACGGGATTGTAGTGTGTGAAGTTTTAAAAGGATGAGGTTAGCTTCTTATTCTTATGAGTATGCAGTTAATCCCTGGAAAGCCCATCAGTAACCGGGCTGTAAGTTTCTTTATAAAACAAATTTGCTCTGGAAGAATAATGCATATCCTGCTACCAAGAGCAGAAGACTAAATGACTACAAGGAGCATGTGACCTTCCGGCTCTGCTAACTTACATTATTGACACACTTTCCACTTAAATAGCAGTAGCCCAGCCTTTTATTAAATATCCAAAGGGGCAGACGCAATATTGCCAGCATGTCTTCCATGCATCCTTCTTCTCCTTTGGTTAAGTTAGTTTATTCTTGAGAGTACAACAGGGTGTTTGACAAATCCCTTGACATCTGGGTCTTTCTGTATCGTCAACATGCTTCTTAGTAAAGTAGAAAAGTTACTGAAACATTGTTTGCTTTTTCAAGCTGATATTATATTAATTTCTCCACATATTTTTATATGATGTTTCATATGTCTTTATTATATTTCCCCTCTTTTTCAGAGGGAGAAACGGGTCTCAGAGTAGCAAGTAGAGTCCTTGGTAGCCAGTGTGGCCCAGTAGGTGCCCGCTTACCACATACGAGGTCCCAGGTTCAATCTCTGGCTCCTTACCTAAAAAAAAAAAAGTAGAGTCCTCCATTTTAGGAGTTACACCCATGCAATATTTATTTATATTTTTGAGATATAATTCGCATATCATAAAAATTAACCTTTTAAAGAGTTCAATTCTGTGGTTTTTAGTATATTCACAGAGTTGTGCAACCATCACTGCTGGGTAATTGCAGAACGTCTTCATCTCCCCAAAAAGAAACCCCATGCTTATTAGCAGTCACTCCCCATTTCCCTCTCTCCCCAGCCTCTGGCATCTACCAGTCTACTTTCTGTCTCTGCTAATTGACCCGCTCTGAACACTTCCTATAAATGGACCTTACACTACATGATGTTTTGTGTTTTGCTTCTTGCACTTAGCCTGTTGTTGTCACGTTTCATCCATGTTGGAGCATGAATCAGTACTTCATTCTTTTTGTTGACACACAACTTTCCCTTGTATGAGTTCACCACATTTTTCTTCTTTGGTTGATGGACATTTGCGTTGTTTCCGTGTTCTGGCTAATAGGAATAGCGCTGCCATGAACATTTGTGTGTAAGTTTTTGGTTCTCTTGGGTCTGTCCCTAGGGGAATTGCTGGGTGAATTGTCGATTCTGTGTTTAACTTCTTTGAGCAGTGGTCAGACTGTTTTCCAGAGCGGCTGCACCATTTTCCATTCGCACCAGCAGTGTGTTCCAATTTCTCCACTTCCTTGCCAGCACTGTTACTGTATTTGACTGTAGCCATCCTCGTGGGTGTGAAGTGGCCTCTCATTGTGGTTTTGATTTGCATTTTCCTGATGGCTAACAATGTTGAGCATCTTTTCATGTGCACTTATGTGGATTGTGAAGTGGCTCTACCTAAACACGGATTATTTAAATTTACTTTAATTCAGACCTCTAAATCCCAGGGCTCTAGCAAGTGTCATAACTGTAGCAGCCACCCAGGGAAGGTGGCACAAGCCGGGCCGGGTGGTCTTGCAGGATGAGTTGGCCTGTGCATCCAGCTGAGATGCAGTCCGTGAGGATGAGTTCCTATCCTTCTCAGAGACACAGGCTCTTCGCTCCTGGTTTCTGCCTGGGTATGTGCCATCATTTTTACCTCCGCATGTCATTTATGTGTGTGCTCCTGCATTGAGATGAGGCCGTTCAAAGGGATATTATTATTTTTTATTATTATTATTGTTTTTTGAGTGGTTTGAGAATTCTTGGCCCCAGGAAGCAGTTTCTGCCTGTTTATCACCTATTACCGTGGCCCCTCTTCGCGCGAGGCCATTCACATAATGGGAGGTTTTCAGACAGCTCCTGTAGCAGTGTCCTTGATGTTTCTGCCGCCAGACAGCCCTTTCCCATTTGTTTGCTGTAGCATACCAATTTGCTTTTTTCTGCAGTCTCCGAAGATAAGAACCGAGTGTTTTAAAGAGCAGGGAAATAGCAGAAATCAAGGAAGAATGACTTGAAGAGAATTGTCAACAAATGCTACTTTTCAATTTTTTTTTTCCTTTAAAAGTGTTTAAATACCAAGTGCTATAAATGCCATTTACTGCCATTCTTTTAGCATTAGGGATGCCGTTTGGGGGCATGGGTATTCAATCTGGTTAAGATTGAGATCTCTGTGGCATCAGTTGTATGGTGGGTTAAATTTCAGAAATGGAAGTGGGTGCCGTGATAACGTGGAGTGGAGCCTAGTGCCTTGTGGGGATAAGGCTGTCCTTGGCCTTCGTTTTCACCCTGGGTGTCCTCACTTGTATAGGCAGCTCTGTGGTGATAAATCATGTGCTGCACCTGTGTTTTAGGAACAAAAATGTAGAAACCACCACACCGTTACATTAAAGCTCTGAGTGTAAACAGCAAAGTCAATTTCATTAGAGTAATGTAATTGACCCAAGCTGCACTAGGTAAAATGTGAATTAAAATTCTAAATGCCCGGCCGTTGTTTGACATGGATGAGGTTACTGTATGCCTTGTGGGTTTTAGGTATCATTAACTCAGAGTTTGGTGTTTGTTTTACTTGTCTCTCCTGTTCTGATTGTTTGGGCAAGAGCAAGTGCAATTAACTCCTTATTCCCAAATCTAAACCTTTCCATATTCCCCTGTTAGGAACTGGAACAGCACTCTGTAAAAGTTCCCAGTGTAATTCTTTCCCAAATTTTGTAAAATAAGACTTTT
>PVKH010045570.1:0-10492 GCA_004027955.1 Chaetophractus vellerosus
GGTTTCTCGATTTTATTGAACTTCTCAAAAAACAGCTTTTGGTTTTGCTGATTTTCTCTACTGTTTTTTCCCCTCTCAATTTCATTTATTTCTGTTGTAATCTTTATTTCTTTCCTTCTGCTTGCTTTGGGATTGGTTTGCTGTTCTCATTCTAGTTCCCCTAGGTGTTCAGTTAGGTCTTTGATTTTAGTGCTTTCTTTTCTTTTAAAACAGGCATTCAGGGCTATAAATGTCCCTTTCAGCACTGCCTTTTTTTGTATCCTGTAAGTTTTGATAAGTTGTGTTCTTATCTTCATTTGTCTTGAGATATTTACTAATTTCTCTTTCAATTTCTTCTTTGACCCACCGGTTGTTTAGGAGTGTGCTGTTTAGCCTCTATATATTTGCAAAATTCCCCTCTCTTGCCTATTATTGATTTCCAGCTTCATTCCATTATGATATGAGAAGGTGCTTTGTATAATTTCAATCTTTCTATATTCATTGAGACCTGCTTTGTGACCCAACATATGGTCTATTCTGGAGAAAGATCCATGAGCACTTGGGAAGAATGTATAACCTGCTGATTTGGGGTACAATGTTCTGTATATGTCTGTCAAATCCAGCTCATTTATCACATTATTCAAGTTCTCTGTTTCCTTGTTGATCTTCTGTCTAGTTGTTCTATCTATTGATGTGAAAGGCATGTTGAAGTCTCCACCTATTGTAGAGATGTCTAGTTCTCCTTTCAGTTTTGCCAGAGTTTGTCTCATGTATTTTGGGGCACCCTGGTTAGGTGCATAGGTATTTATAACTGTTACTCCTTCCTGGTGGATTGCCCCTTTTATTAATATATAGTGGCTTTCTATGTCTCTTGCAACTTTTTTGCATTTAAAGTCTGTTTTGACTGATACCAGTATAGCTAATCCTGCTCTCTTTTGGTTACTGTTAGCATGAAATAACTTTTCCCAACCTCTCACTTTCAGCCTGCTTCCTTGGGACTAAGGTGAGTCTCCTGCAGACAGCATATGGATGTCTCATGTTTTTTTAAATCTGTCGGCCTATGTCTTTTGATTGGAGAGTTTAATCCATTAACATTTAGTGTTATTGCTGTAAAGGCATTACTTACCTCAACCATTTTATCCTTGGCTTTCATATGCCATATCTTATTTTGTCTATCTTTTTACATTTTTGGTTACCCTTTCTGACAGTGCTCACTTCTACACTCTCCTCCAAGCCTTTTTCTCTTATCATTCCCTTTCAGCTGTAGGGATCCCTTTAGTGCTTCCTACAAAGCTAGATTATTTTTTACAAAATCTCTTAGTTTCTGTTTATTTGTGAATATTTTAAACCTACCACATATTTGAAGGACAGTTTTTCCAGATAAAGAATTCTTGGCTGGCAGTTCTTCTCTTTCAGTACCTTAATTACATCATATCACTGCCTCCTTGCCTCCATGGTTCTGATGAGAAAGCTACACTACATCTTACTGGGCATCCCTTGTATGTGATGTTTTGCTTCTCCCTTACTGCTTTCAAATTTCTTTTTATTTTTGTCATTTGACATTATGTATAGTATGTGTCTTGGAGTAGTTCTATTTGGATTTATTCTGATTGGAGTATGCTGTGCTTTTTGGACATAATATTCATTTTCATGAGAGTTGGGAAATTTTCAGCATTATTTCCTCAAATACTCTTTCTGTCCCTTTCCCCTTCTCTTCTCCTTCTGGAACTCCCATGTCCCAAATGGTGGTGCACTTTGTGCCATCATTCAAATCCCTGACCCCTGCTCATTTTTTTTCTGTGTTTTTCTCTTTTTTCAATTTCAGCTGTTCTGTCCTCTTTGTTGCAGATTCTTTCTTCTATGATCAGATCTGCTGTTGCATATCTTTATTGTATTTTTAATCTCACCTATTTTGTCTTTCATTTCCATAAGCTCTGTTATTTTTCTATTCAAGCTTTGAAATCCTTCTTTTGCTCACTCAGTATTTTTAAATGTCTTTTATTTCTTTAGTCATTGTATTAGTCAGCCAAAGGGGTGCCTTTGCAATTATACCAATAATTGGTTGGTCTTTATAAAGAGTATTTATTTGGGGTAGATGCTTACAGTTACCAGGCCACAAAGCATAAGTTTCTTCCCTCACCAAAGTCCATTGCCACGTGTTGGAGCCAGACAGCTGCCGACATTTTCCAGGGTTCAGGCTTCTTGGTTTCCTCTCTTCCCGGGGCTGCATTTTTCTCCGGGCTTAGTTCCCTTGGTTCCTCCACAAGGTCAGCTGTAGACTATCAGGCAAACAGCTCACTTTTCTTCTCCTGGGGTGTTCTCTCCAACATCAGAACTGCTTCTCAAAAACTGCTTCTCAAATCTGCTCCCTCTGTCTTTTGCCTTGCCTTTTATACTTGAGACCACACCCACTGAGGGGCGGGACTCAACACCCTACTAACATAGCCCAGTTAATGCCCTAATCATAACCTAATCATGCCCAGATGAACAGATCAGTTTACAAGCATGATTCAATATTGATTTTTGGAATTCATAATTACATCAAATGGCTACAGTCATGTTTTCCTTCAACTCCATGATTTGATTTAGGAGATTTGTATGAACATCACTGATCTGTTGTTTCAAATCCAGTGTCTTGTCTGGAGCTTCGATTTGTTCTTTTGCCTGAGCCATATTTTTGTTTTTCTCAGTATGGTTTCTAAGTTTTTTGCTGATGTCTAGGCATCTGATTATGATGTTAAGGTTGCTTTGATGGTCAGTTTCTCTCTCTTGTTTAAGGATTTGTTGTTGAGTAGCTGTGTGTTACCACTGTTCTTTGATTCTTGGTTCAACTTGTTCTAGGTCTTTAGGATTGGCCCTGTAGCTGACAAAAGGAGAATTAAACTCAGAATACTGCGTTCTGCCCCAAAATCAAGCTTTGTTTCCCCCTGCCAGTCCAACACCTGCAATGTTAGTTTCAACATAGTTAGGGAAGGGATTGTGGGTAGGGAGGGGCATGCCAGGAGCAAGGCCAGCAGCTTGGTCAAGACAAAGAAAAATGATCTTAGGCCCAAGTCTTGTTAGGAACAAACATAAAGACATTTAGGGAGCCTGATTTTCTTTCCCACCCCAGCTTTGTCCCTGCTCCAACCTTGCCCCTGCTATCAAGCTCCTGGACGCTGATTTTTGTCATGATTTTCTCTGATCTATTGAAATGATTATTTTGGTGGGTTTTTTTAAAATATGTTGATAGGGTAAATCACATTGACTTTAGAATATTGAACCAGTCTTGCGTGTGTGGAATAAACCTAACTTGGTCTTGATGTATCATTCTTTTAACATACTATTCATTTCTATTTGCTAATATTGTGTTAAGGGTTTTTATATCTATGCTTATGCCTGTATTAGTGTATAGTTCTCTGCTCTTGTATTGTATTTGTCTGATATTGGTATCAGGGCAATGATGACCCATAAAATGAGTTGGGAAGTGTTCTCTCTTCTACTTCCTGAAAGAGATTGTTTAGGATTGGTGTGATTTTTTCCTTAAAGGTTGGTAAATACTCAGTGAAGCCATTGGGGCCTGTTGCTTTCTTTATAGGTACACTTTTAAACTACAAATTCAATTTTTTTAATAGATGCAAAGCTATTCAGGTTATCTATTTCTTCTTGAATGAGTTTTTTTGTAGTCATATCTTTCAAAGAATTTGTCCATTTAATCTAGATTATCAAATTTACTGACAAAGATATTATTTTTTTTATCTCAATTATCCATTTAATGTCTGTAGTATCTTTAGTGATATTCCCTTTTTCATTCTTGAATCTGGTAATTCGTCTTTTCACCTTTTTATTGTTCATTCTGGTTAGATTTTTACCCAGTTTCATAATCATTGCAAAGAATCTACTTTTGAGCAAATTGATTTTTTTTCTATTGCTTTTCTGTTTTCAATTCCACTGATTTATGCTCTTATCTTTATTATTTCCTTCCTTCTTCTTGCCTTTGGTTTAATGTGCTTTCTTAAGATGGACACTTAGATTATTGATTTGAAACTTTCTTGGTTTCTAAAATAAGCCAATAAAGCTTATTTCCCTTTAAGCACTTTTTTAGCTGCCTCTTACAAATTTTGTAATATGTTTTAATTTTCAAATTTTTAGTCAATTTAAAATATTTTCTAACTTTTGTCTGACTTTTCTCTAAATGTGTTATTTAGGAATTTGTTTAATTTCCAAAAACTTGGGATTTTCCACTAACTTCCTGTTAATGATTTCTAGTTCAATTAGGTTGTAGTCAGAAAACATATTTTGTCTGACTTTACATTTAAATTTGTTGAGCTTTTTTTTTTTATGGATCAGTATGTGGTCTGTCTTAGTGAATATTCCATGTGTACTTGAAAAGAATTTGTATTCTGATCTTTTTGGGTGGTTTTTCATATTTTATTTTCTTAAATGGTTAGTAACTTTTTGAAAATAAAACTTCAGAAAAGGAAGAAATATGTCATATAAGTTTGGATTTAGAAATCTGATGGTTCAATGCATAAATCTTCAAGATCAAAGATTATTTTATAAGAATTATAATAGTAAGTCATTCTCAATGAAGTACATGTACATAAAATTACTAATGACATGAGACTAAGCACCAGCAACTGAATGCAGATACTAAGTTACCACCTCTTCATATGCTACAACTATTTTTCAACCTAGAGAGCCTCAGCTCATTGATCATTTCAGTTCTCAATATGAGGATGGCAAATTGGCCAACTGGAAATCCTGTTTCTCAAGCCATTGGAAATGGAAAAAAAAAAAAAGCTTGTTATTCAAATTACTGCTCCTAAATTAGGATGCTTAACAGTAAGTCTACCTCTAGCCCAAATACTGCTTTTGACAATTTTCCTAATTATATTAATGAAGCTATAAAATAAAATGCATGTTAAAAACATGCCTGTAGGATACTTGGTTCTTTGAATCCTGACAACCAATTTAGGACAGTTATATTTAGATGGACAGCCTTTGGTGTGCTTTAATGTTCTATTTGATTGGTGTCAAAGACAATAGCTTGCATGGAGCTTGGCAATGGTTTAACTGGTGATGGATTCAATCTTGTGGCTTTCCTGATGCCTATGGGAGAGACCATGATTTGCCAGGCCAGTGCTCCTGATCAGTTGTCCGCATGCTAAAAATTTCCAATTTTTTATTATAGAGAGAGTAGAAAGTTTCAGGTTACTAAGGTTATTATATATATTATATATACTGTAACCTAAGTAAGGTCAAGTAATTATCTTGGCTTAAATATAAAGGAATATTTTTCCTTTTCAATCATACTTTTACCTTTGGTTTTTGAGGCCAGCACTTGCATCACTCTCAAATTAGTACTGCAAGGTCACAAACCTATACATTTACTAGCAATATCACAAACCTATACATTCACTTTTCCATTTAACCATACAGAACATGATTCTTTAAATAAAACTACATTCCTTTCTGTATTTCAAATTACCTGAAGACAATATTTTCCGTTGCCAGTATGATCCACTGACTCATTCTCTATACTCCAGCCACACTGACCTTATTTTACTTCTTCCAAGCAGCCATATTCTTTTCCTGCTTTAGGACTTACTGAACATAGTCTCTACATGGAAAACACTTTCTTCTCTTTTTGTCTAATTTCTCTTCAAGTTTCAGAATTGACCTTGAAATCACTTTCTTTGGGAAGCCTTTTCTGATATGCTCTCCAAGGATCAGGTTCTCCTGTATATACTTTAATGGCAGCCTGTGCCTATCTTCCAGAGAACTTATGATCATAATGAAAAATGTAAGGTGAGATTGTCAAAAATTTTGTGTCTTCTCAAAAGATTCAGAGTCACCAACTCAGAAAAGTCACCAAAATGAGATATGGAGATGGCCAACTAAAGTGACTTAACTAAAAGCTAGTGCTTACTGAATGATATTTCTCTTCTGAAGACTACTCCAAAAGTAGAAGTACACCTTCAGAAGAATATTGAATGTGTTGGTCTGCCATATCACATACCTAATACATCCAAGGGACTATAATTTCTAAAATGTTGCATACAGCAGAGTACAAAAAACAAACAAACAAAAAAAACCCACACACACAACCAAAATGAGAACTCCCATTTTGCGTTCATAGATCCAGACATATAGATAAGGTGTCTGCTTCTCTAAAGCATTTCTTTCTTCAGAAAAGGCATATACAAATAACAAGTTTGGCTCAAATAACTTCTTTCCCATATTGAACAGAAGAATTTCAGTAAAGAATAAATGGATAAAGAGAGTGAGAGGAAAACCTTTGTCTTTCATGAACATTTGGAACCTTAATATCTTTTGAATAGTATTGATGGTATTGCCAAATGAGCACTTGTAAGTAAAATAAACAGAGCTTTCTTGGCAATGGAGTTGGAGGAACTGACTTCCCCATGTCTCTCATGCTCACTTTGTAAATTATTATGTGAAACACTTTTAGACAGACACTGGCACTCATAAATTATACAGCTAATTTGCATATTTCAGTCATGAGACATTATGCAAAGTGACATGATTTGCATAATGGATTCCTCTTGTCGCTTCACTTGCTACGTGCTTTTAAAAAACAAAATGAAATAAAATAAAAGCATGAAAGGTGAAAGCATCAAGTTCTCAGCGTTGCCTATATCCTTCCCAACTACAATATCAATTGCTTTCATTTTCAACAGGGATGGGGTGAAGGCAACAGAAAGCAAGAGTATACACACATATAAACAAAAAAACAAAGCTTTCATGTGATGAATTTTGTTCTTATTTACAATGTACCCACTATCTCATTGAGATCCTTCACCATATACAATCCATCTGAGCCAGAGAAATAGAAACAAAACAAAACACAACAGTGTGATAAACAGAAATAAAGTTTATGGGAGTTTTTCTTTTAAAATTCTTTTCCTTTGCCTGTTATGTTTAGGGAAAGGATGTGTCTCTTCTTCTTTGTAACAAAGAACAAACAAACAAACAAAAAAAAACAGAAAAAAATAGCATTTATCCGGTTATTTTCTTATTATTGGGGGGTGGGAAGCATATTATGGATGAGGTAAATGGTACGGGGGAGTAGAGGAGGGATTCTTTCCCCCCCTTCTAGAACTTTTTCTAAACGGCTTCCTGTTTTAAAAGAGGAAATATTATTTAACAAAATATTTAATGGCTATATACATTGCAAAAGATGAGACTACCACGTCGACTTCTACCAGCTCTGCTCCCATAAGCAGGCTACGTTCCCTCAGCAGTTGCTAGTTGTGCTGCGGGCTTTCCCTGCTCCCCCCTGCCAACCGCCCCCCCGCCCCCCGCACCAGTGCAAAAGGCAGAGTGTGCCAGGCGGCTGGCGTCTGTACCCTGTGGGAAAAGTTAACTGTAATTCTTCGGCTTTTAAAATCAATTAACCCGTGTGTTAATTAACGTCAAGTCGACGGAGGAGGAGGAGAAGGGGAGGGAGGGAGGAAAGAAAAAAGCTGCAAGGGCGGATGGCAGAAGAGTTGGCACAGTGCCATCCATTCAGGGGCAACGCCACAGCTTCGTGTGATAGCAGCAGCGGGTATATGTTACCGGGGCCCTGTATGCGGGCCAGACAGTGCGGGAAAGCCAAGGGAGATTATCCAGACCCCCAGGAGCGAACAGCGAGCAGCAACCGAAGGTACAAGTGCCAGGATTACAGCCTAGGCTACTCCAACTATGAGCCCTTCTCGGACCCAGAGACTCGGCTACTTGGGGTTTGGGGGTCTTCCACACCAAAGAGGCACAAAGCTGACTTTAATCACTTTTTCCCTTTAAACTTGATTCTGCCGCAGTGGAGCCTGCACAGCGGATGCTTTCACACCCAGCAAGACAAAGGCCGTCGTTTCCGCCATGACACTATTCCGTTCCAAGCAGAGGCCGGGATCCTGGACTGTTCGAAAAACCAAAAAGAAACAAGGAAAACAAACAACAAATACGGCAACAAACAGAAAAATTAACAGCAACCAAAATCGTGTGCCCATTTGCCCATGCCAGGGGTGATCTGGGCATCTGTTGCAGCAGAAGGCGCTCGTGTGGGGCTATTGGGGGGGGGGGGGGGGAGGAGGGGGAAAGCTGTTGGCTTGTTTGCTATTCAACTTCGTTTATAATTAACTTAAAAAAAAAACAACACACCATTCAGCCTAGTCAACAACAAACAAAGAAAAAGCAGACATCGGAAGAGATGCCATAGCAAGCCGCATAAATGCATGCCACAGCCGGTGCCACTTGCCATTCTGAAAACCTCAGGGAAAGATGCCAATTCAACAGCTCTGAAGAAGACAGAGAAGGGAGCATAAAGATCTACAAATAGAAATCCTAAGGAAGGAGTACTGCTTGTACAGTTCTGGATTGCAACTGCACACAGCCTCTGCTGGGAGAAGAGAGGGAATATTTAAATGGAGATACAGATGGGTATAAGTTAAAAGATAGGCACTTATTGATTGCAGAGAGACCCATGTGTGAGGCTGTATGTGTATATAAATACACATTTTTTAGACAAATAAACGTTTAGATATGTTTATAATTTTGTGTTATTAAGTATGGGTAGGTATCTAGGTGTATATGTTTATGCATATACACATATGTGGGATGTATGTATGTTTGAGAAAAAGGAGAGGAGGGCAGAGAAGAAGAGAGATGTGTGTATGTGCATGTGTGTGTATGTGCATACATCCCACTTTTTGACCCAGGTATACACAGAAGACAAAATAAAAATCATACTCCAGCAGCTAGCAGGCAGTCAGAGATTTATCTACATTCACTGCTATCACCAGGGAGATGAATGGGGCCGATCTGAAGCCCTTTTACAAGATCCACTATGGGAGTGAAGGAGGAGGAGGGATGCCACACAGACATGCACAAACTTGAAGGCAGAGGGATTTGGAAGGTGCTACTTAGGAAACCCTGGTGGCATAACGCAGGGGAGAAGGGGAAAGAGGCTGGTCTCTCTGTTTTAGGTGGTTGTTAAAAAAAAAAAAATCTGAAAAAGGGTTTCAGGGAACAGCTGGTACTTACGTTGTCTGCGTTGCTGTGGATCCTGAAAGGTGTTCTGTTGGCACCGGGCGCTGAGCCAGGGGCAGGCACTGGAAACAAAAGGGAGAGACAAAAAATAAAGTCATTCAATGGGAATATTAATTGCTGCTCTTGTGGATTTTACAAACCTCACAAACTCTTCTTTTTCTTTCTTTTTTAAAAAAATGTGGATTGGCGCGTGTCCCTTTCGTATGGAATATACAAGTAGTATGGGATTTACAGCCCAGTTACGGGACTCAGGATTAACCACGCTGGCATCTTTTGGGCATATTCTTCCTTTTAATGAATGAGCTTTCGCTGTTAATGAGGAATAATCGTTTGGCTAATGAGCTTCGAAACATTAAGAGAAAAGAGGTTTTTCCGTTAATCGCTCTGGTGCGACTGCATGGATGGATTACAAAAGACAGCAATAGGAATGCAGTACAAAGGGGGTGGGGGGACCTCTCCTGGAGTGGGAGAAGCACCGAGATGGGTGATGTGTCCCTGCGTCTTTCCTTCCTTCTTTCTCTTTCAATCTCTCTGCCAACTGCTATGGGTTTCCATAACTCCGCAATCAAAGTGGATGGTCGGGAAGGATTATTACAAAGAGTGAAGCCTCCGCTGTTAATGTCTCCAGTGTTTAATCATCATACAGTAGAATGGTTTTATGCATATTTCATTTGCATATCATTAAACTGTGTTAGCGAGGGGCATTCAGAGCCAGAAGTACAAAGTTGGGGAGAGAGGGAAGAAAAAAAGGTCCCTATGATGCTTATCTTCAAACAGGGACTTGTTCCATGATCTGTCTTCCACTTTTGCTAAAATCATTATGACTTGGAAACCTTTGAAGTTGGATACAACCTTGGATTCTTCTAATTCCTGCAGAGTGGTATATTTTAAAAAACAGCAGAAATGTTCCTGCACTAGACAATTAAAGGAATATAAACTCCAGTGGGTTGAAACTAGTAGCTCTTTGGGGAATGCACTGGCAGAGGTTTCTACAATTACCAACTTTTTTTTTTTTTAAATAAATAAAGGGCATCCTATTAAAAGAAAATGAAGACAAGAAATATTAACGTGGATTATATTTGTTTCTTTTGGGGGGTAATGAACTAAAGAGAATGAAGAAGCCATCGGTAATTTATACCTTCATTAATGAATAGTCAGTCACCTTTTTGTATGTGTTTGTTTTTGTCCTTTCTTTTTGAAGAGGGATGTTGTCACTTTTGAAGTAATTAGTCAATTATTTTGTGGCTCTGATCTTTTCCCCCTGCACCTGACAAGAAAGAAAGGTGGTAGTTAGGGAATATGTGTGTTGGGGGGTGGGGTGGTTAGGAAGGAGAGAAGGAATACAGTCAGTTCTTTGTAGATTTTAAACATGCACAACATATTAATTGGGAGCTTTTAAGGCTCCCTCAATAGGCTATTTCATTCCTGGTAAAATAGCAGCTGCTTAGCCACTGTTGGTGACTCTTCAAATATCACTTTA
>PVKH010045571.1:0-10489 GCA_004027955.1 Chaetophractus vellerosus
GGGGAGTGAAGTCCTTTCAATATTCCACTCTGAAAAATTGTATATTGTTTCAAAGATAGAGGTGGCACACAATAGGAATGCAGTTTTAATAGTAGCCCTTATTGTGAATACTGAATATAGTAAGGCAGCTCTGATTAGATTTAGAGGAGGATTCTACCTTAGCGATAATAGCCAAAATATCTGGGGCACCCATCCACATAGAAAACAGAGGGTGCACGTTCCCCAAATTAGGGGTGATTCAGACAAACTACTGCTATTGAGTAAATTTTAAAATGTGCTTGACTTGGGTAAAGATAAGAAAATGGAAATGGATGTTTGTACACATAGGTGTTTGTGTGTATGTGTTTATTTCTGAAAAAGGAACCCAAAACCACAAAAGTTATGACATTGCTTTCATAATGATAATTAAAATATCAGTCTGGATTTGAGTATAACACAGATTCTTCGAGTGGACATGTTCAGGGATTTATTGAAACATTTTTATACTGTCAAATGTTTTTAATAAGTGGCATTTCAGATTTTGTTTCTTTTTTTTTGGCTTCTTTTTTTCTCCCTCACCCTCTCACACCATTACCACCAAATGTAACATTCACATACCTGTAAGAGGAGCAAAGCACTATTATAAAACATTCTTCAGTTATGAGAGAGAGAGTATTTTCTTGGGGAAGAAGATTACACACTGTAAACATAATCTGTACCTTTTAAAATAGAATTCAAACTAAAGCTTTACCTTCAATTATTATTATTATTATTATTATTATTGGAAATAATGAGAGAATATCAAATCTGGATAGATGCTATGCAGTATAACAGAAAATGCCCTAGAGTACAAGGATAGGAACTCAGAATTTATTCCCACAACCATTATTGGCTCCTAAAACATTAAAGCCAGTCACTTAATTTCTGGTATCTTCCAATCATGTTCTTAAAAATGGAAACAAGGACATGTATTCTGAACAAGAGATCATGAAGATTTTGGGATTATGAATAATGTGACATTATTTTAGTTGTTCAATGTATCATTTTTGTTATTATTTCCCTGAAAAGATCCATTCCCAAAAGGAAATTGCAGAAAATAAGCATTATTGCTGCGCTGTACTGTTAAATATTTTCACACAAACCATTATGTTGAACTCAGAAAGAGCATATTTTAACCAGATATAAAGCCTCAATTTGTTCTACTAAAACCTTGATTTGCCCAAGTTCTGTCAGTAACCATGGTTTCCACATAGTACTCATGAAAGGTGGCTGTACTTTTTATTTCCTAATCATACTCACTGTTGTACAAGGTCTGACTCAGAGCTTTTCCTAGGAACACAAAGGAGATAAATAAAAGTGTAAAAGAAAAATTACTAAACTGTCCCTTGGTAAGTAAATGGTTGATCATAAATTGGAGTGTCTATGCAAATGAAGTAAATAATTAAAAACTCCAAGAACAGCATTGACTAGGTGGTTGATGACTGGCAATTATAAAAGCTGAATTTTTAATATGCATACATTTAAGGAGCCAGTAAAAATTAGCTCCCAGACTAATGGACTTTTCTTTCTTCTGAGGCAGAATTTTAATGAGAACATTATTTATAACAGAAAGCCCAAGAACCAGAGTATTCTTGCTCAGTATCATTTTTTAAAAAAATTTCCTGACACCTTATCCATTAAACTATGAACTTCTTTACAGAAGAATAATACTTTATGCGCTGGGAAGTAAAGGTCAAAATGACCTCGGAAATTAGTTACACTGTATGTACTCTAAAGATGTGCCACTTAGGAGAAAAGACATTATAAAGCCTGTGTTTCTAAATACCCAAGTAGTATCTGCTTCTTTTATATATTCCATATCATTAAATTACATTTCATATAGTGTTGCTCTTGATGCTACATAAATTGTTTACCCTTCAACAAACTTTGTGTGATTTTTCCTGCCAAAGACAAAATTTAAAATCTTGGAGGATATTTAAATCTTTGGAGGTATAGTTCTAAAATACTTAAGGCTGTGCTTTAGTTCTAACCATTCCGACACATGTATTGTTTAACTTCTAATTTCTTCAAGGCCTTGGAAGGGTGGCTTTTTCCCTTAGCACGTCATTTTATCATTATCAGTCTATATTATGAGCATCACGGAGTCTTTTGGTCCTATGCTTAAGGATAGATTATGATTTTCCAATGTCCTTCAGTTTTCACTTAGAGCAAACTGTGGTCCTACTTTCAGGAGCCTTTCCCCCATAGTTGACTAAGCAAGGACTGTTTGACAGGTGGCATCTCAGGAGATTTTTATTAGCTGTGTGACATACCCCATAAAATATGAGTCAGGCAGTCGTGGTCCAAGGTTGAGTCAGAAGAGAGGTTTATACATTGCTGCTTTAAACAGAAATTCACCAGTCCCTTTCCAATTCCATCCCTCTACCCTCAAACTAGCCCTAACCTAAAATCATAGGCCCAAAGACAGAGGTGGAAGAAACATTATCAGGAGAGGTATAACAGGCAAACTCTCATTTAGCAGGTCCTCTTCCATCTTCTGTTTTCAGGATCTCAGCATTTTATAAGCTTTTGCATCGACGTATACATGCTGAAGAACTTGGGCTTCCTAAGAAATCTCAGGTTTTATTAAAAAATCTCAAGACTCAGGTCCCTCTCCCATGTCCAATATCAGCCAGACAGCAGCAGGCAAATGCCCACGATAACCTAGATTCTTTATGTCAATCAGGGCAAGGCCAGAAGGTTTTCACTCTATTTAATAAGCTAGAGATTGTACTGTTGCATAACAGTATTGGAATGTGAGTGCAGTTAAGTTCTGTTTATATATGTTTTGGCAGTTTTGTGTGCCTTCTCTTTTCAATTACCTATTTTTGTCCTTTGCATACTTTCCTTTGTGATTTATTTTTCTGATTCGTTTAAAAGAATATTTCATAGATTGACTACGTCCTTGCTGCAAATATTTCTCCAGTTTATAATTTGCCTTCTCATTGTTTTATTCCTAATTTGTACAGGTTTTTGCTCTTATTTCTGATCTAATATATTTTCTTTCTTATTTTATGTTATAAAAGCCAACCCTATTCTTATAACAGGTACTTACTTATATTTCTCTGTAATTCTAATTTATTTTTTATAGTACCTGAAATATTTTTAGTATATAGTTTGGAGTAGGCCTTTATATATTATTTTCCAAATACTTTACCAATTGTCCAAAGTCCGCTTATCACATGACATTCTTATTCTGCTGCTTTGAAATATTTTATATTTAACCCGGTCTATAACTACCTACATAAATTAGTTATTACTAAACTTCTAGTCTATTCCAGTAATTTGTTCTTGCTCCATTATTAGGAAATATATTATCATTCCTATAAAACTGTAACATTTTATCATGTATTAGGTATTCATTCGTTCAGTTATCCTTTTAGCATCAATTGTGCTAATCATATAGTTTCTCTCTTTTGATATATCAATATAATAATTTAATAATTTTTATTGATAGGATTTCTAATATTTAACCATCCTAGTTTTCCTAGAACAAATCCTACTTGGTTATGGTTTTACCATATTAACAATTACTAATAATTTTATATCTGCATATATAGTATAGCTATGAATGTTCCATAATTTATTGTTGAACTATCATTGTCCACGGCTTTATTAGTTTTTTTTTATTCTTGGCTAAGAAAATGAATTGGAAAATAGTGGAGAAAATGCTAGGAAAATGACTGAGTGAACCAAGGCATTCCAATCTTTCCTTTTGTCTGCCCCACCCAGAAATTACAGAAATGACCAAAGTGTTATAAAAATAAGGAACCCTAAAAACCCGTGCCAGTACTGGAAACTAGGAGTTCAATCACATTACAGACAACATGGAGTAGTTTCTACTGCATGCAATGCATGTGGAAACAAATAAAATTTTTCCTGATGGATAACTCACAACTCCTTGTCCTGCGAAAGTAGTGGGATATCGCAGGAAAAAAGTAAAGAAAACCTCAGCAGATCTCTGGTAACATCCCCAGATTTCAAAGGTCAAAGGTTGAAGCAAGGAGAGGTTTGTGGATATATGACATTTAAAACTTACTGACATGTAGTAGAGAGGCTATACATAGCACATTAAATATAAACATAGATGTGGTAGATTCAAAGCCTTCAAGCAGCCAGATTTCTCCCTTATATGGTATAGCAGTTTGACATAATTTATGAATTCCAAAAATAGATACTGGATTATGTCTGTAAACTGGTCTGTTCCTCTGGGTGTGATTACATTATGATTAGGGCTTTGATTGGGCCATGTCAGTAGGGTATTGAGTCCCCACCCCTTGGTGGGTGGGAACTCATAGATAAAAGACATGGCAAAGGACAGAGTTGGAGTTCTGATGCAGAGTTTTTGAGCTGGAGCCCCAGAAGGTAAACACACAAAGGAGCTTGGTCATGTGGAAGGAGAGAAGGCCCTAGGAAAAGAGATGAGCCATTCGCCTGAGGGTCTACAGCTGGCTTTGTGGTGAGAACAAGCAGCTGACCCCAGAGAGAAACAAGCCCCAGGGAGAGAGACAAAGCCTAGAGAGCCTGACCATGGAGCCGGAAGAGGAAGAGGAAGGCTGAATGTCAGCAGCCATCTTGCTCCAACATGTGGCAACAGACTTCAGTGAGGGAAGTAACTTATGCTTTATGGCCTGGTAACTATAAGCTTCTACCCCAAATAAATACCCCTTATAAAAGCCAACCGCTTGCTGGTATTTTGCTTCAGCACCCTTTTGGCTGACTGATACATATGGCATTCAAAACTAAAAAGAATAAAAGAGTACAGTGAATCATAGAAAGAATGTGGGGACAAACTTTAGATGATCATCTGGAATGCAGGAGAAAATGGAAAAGCAGTGAAAACAACCAGGGAGAAAGCCATTTACGTGTCTGACTGACCATGGAAAGCTTCCTTATCAATATTGCTATGATGACACATGGTGAACTCCAACACTAGGTGTTAGTGGATATATCCATGTTTACTGCAAAAATTACACAGTAGATACAGCTGCTAGACAGCTTCTCCCATCTTCCTTCAGTTGGCCCCATGGATTGCTGAAATTTCTTAAAGTTTCATGTAAGTGAATGGCACCTTTCCCTTGTTTTCAGCCCCTTGTCTATGTATACCTTTGGTCCTTGCAGTCAGGATCTGGGATGAAGAATCCAATTATTGCCTTTGTTTGTCAGATCCTTTCATTTCTGCCTTATTTATTTAAGGCAATAATGGTCTAACTGAATTAGAAATTTATCTCATTGACTCAACGAAGACATGATCACTAATTAATTTTAAAGTTTTTTAATTTAGGTTTTAAAAGTTAATGAGATTTTTCTTTGATTTAAAAGTTAATTCATCTTAAATATGTGCAAAGTATTTTTTAAGAAAGCTCTTCACTACAAAAGTCACAAAGAGAGCTTTAAAAAGGAATTATGTATAAGAAGTTACTTTTTATCTTTTCTAAAGATAAACACACAATCCTTAATATTGCCAGTTTTCCAGTTTCATATAGTCTTAATTGGCAAGCATAAAAGTTGTACTTTTTCTGTGGGTAAAGTACATGTCCCTTGAGACACTCTGGCTGATGGATAAAATTTAACAGTGTAAAGGAAAGCAGTTTTTTAATGTTATGTGATTAAAAAAATATATTATTGAGGGATTTGAGGGAAGTTGTTGCTATTTCTCATCTTTCCAATGTTCAAAATAATTAATGTCCTATTGTCTCAAAGTCACAAATTCTAATAAACAATACTGCTGGAAGATAGGTTTTTGTTAAACATATCACATCTACTACACCCAAAATTGCCCCACTCACTCCATATATAAATCTTCCTCAAAATATTATTTTTCAGGAATTTTTCCTTCAGTTATACCTCATTTTAGCCATACATTAAAGGGAAACACTAGACTAGTGAATCTGGTTAAGGAAATCTGCTATTGAATAGAACTGTCATTTTTTTTAAACAATATACGTGTTTGAAATAGAGATTTAGATGTTTGATAGAAATTAGGTGAAGGCAGAAATGGAAGTATTTGAAGATACACATTTAAGGTATCCAAAAATGGAATCTAAGACATTGTCATAAAACCTCTCATTTTTAGAAAAAAAGAAGAGGAAAATGAGCTTTAATGAGGATGGATAGGATTTTCTTTTCATTTTTAACTCAAATGAATTCTACTTCAACAATAAAAGAGAAAAAGACCATTTTTAGTAATAACTCAATAGAGATTTAGTTCCTGTAACATTTTAGATACTTACACTTCTAAAAAAGGTCATATACATATGTCCACTCAGCATATGTGTGAATATGAGCACACACACGTATAGGCAGTTCCTACTTTTCATCATAATATTCTAATGATAGTTACTGGTCTTTTATCCTGTTCAATTCCTGGTTACAAAAAATACTGTAGAAACCCCATTTATCCCTTAGACAACTCTTCTAGGTGTATGAGGCAAAATATTTACAATAACGGGAAACTTCAAGATTATTTAATTCCTTATTTTTCCAATCTAGCTGCTCATATACCATCACTGGGAACTTAACATAGTACATATTCTCGGATTTCTTTTTTGAATCATAATCTCTAAGAGATTGAGCCTAGGGTTTTGTATTCTTAAATGATTTGCAAGGCTTCTGAAGCAACTAACTGGTCCATTGATTTGCACTTGAGATCCTGGTGATCATAAAAAGGAAAGAAAGAAGGGAGGGAGGGAGGGGGGAGGAGGAGGGAAGGGAAAGGAAAGAGGGAAAGAGGGGAGGAGGAAATAAGGAAGGAAGGAGATACCCTCTTTACCACGGAGACACTGAAAACACAAAGGTCAGTCACATGTCTAGTATATGACAGAGTAGGCCACCTATAAGAGTATAGTACTCTCCCCTCCAAACTAAATTAGTGAGGAGGGAGGTTTTTAAACTTCTATTCTAATAGATAGACCCTGCAATTAAGCAGATAAATTTAATAGATATGCTTGGGGCTATAGATACATTGATGGCATCAATGCATACATATGATATTTTAAAATAAATTTAAGATTCTACTAGATACACAGTTTAGTAACCTGGTTTTATGATCCATTATGATATTATATTTCTTCACAATATAAATTATCTTTTGAAAATATTGATTTAAATGCCTTCTTTCCCAATCCATTTTGAGAAACCACATTTTCCAAATACTAAATTGCTATTTTTATGCTGTCTTTTTTGTAGATTTAAAGTGTTTCATTGGAAGACTTATCTATTCCCAATACAGCACCACCTACCACACTGTTTTAAATCCAGTAACTTTATGTTATTTTTAAATATCTATATAATATATCATGTAAAAATAACATATAAAATATATATTTTTAATATCTATATATCAAATGGGAAACTGAGGAAATTCAAACAGTGTACTCTCTTATTCCTTCATGAATTGCTTTTGCTTCCAATTTTTGCTCCTTTAAGTGAGCAGGCATTAGTGAGTTTCTGCTGGGGTCTTACTACTTACTTTTCTAAATCACTGTTCTTTCTTAGCAGTGGGAGTTGTGATTGAATGCACTTCTCTTTCCTCTACTCCAATTTTCTCTGCACTGTATCTAATAGAAAGTCCTTCAAGTTTCCGGCATGTCTGTGGCTCCTCTCCCTAGTTTCCAGTTGCTAATACAATATCTTTCTGGTAACTGTGCCATTTTGATGATCATCTACTGAAAAGGGAGGAGGAAATAAACATCTGTGTTCATATTAATACTTTCATAGTAAATAAGATTTGAGCAGTAAAAACAATGAGAACGTTAAAATCTTCTAGAAAGGATGAGTAGAAGCTTCCTCTAAATTATCTAGTTCAACTCCTCTGTTTTGTAAATTAAGATATGAAGATATAAATGGGTGAAATGACTTGACAAAATTGATCATAATCAAATTTGAGCAGTCAGAATATCCCCTTGAAACCACAACTCTATTTTTATATAACACTTTAAATAAATAGTGATATAATTCCATAATTGTGGATGAAATATTTCACTAAAGCTATCTTAGCCTATTCCTTATCCAACTAGTAATCGAAATAGTAAAACCCAAGTCTTCTCTTTCCAAGTGTGGCAACCTTGGTATCAGGTTGTTTTAACATGAAGAATTGTGCTTTAATTATTTTGGAGACTTTGGGAAGGATCTGAGGATTCCTTTTATACACCTTCTTTTTCTCTCCTCCCTAATACCAACTTTTTGGATATTAAAAAAAAAAGGAGGGAAGGAAGCAGGAAGGCAGGAGGGAAGGAGGAAGGGTGGGAGGAAGGGAGGATGGGAAGGAAGGAAGGATGGAAGCAGAGGAGGAAGGAATGGAAAAAAATATGTGAATTACTTTTTCTTACTCCTTTCTCTTACTTCAGAGAAAGTAGGAAAAACTTTCTAAATTTAAAAAGTAGGGGCCGGCCGTATAGCCCAGTGGTTAGGGCACCGGTATACCACATGGGAGGCCCTGGGTTCGGTTACCGGGGACCTCTCTGAGAGGGCAGACCGTCTGAGAAGGCAAAGCCGCCATGGGCGGGGCAGAGCCACCATGGGCAGGGCAAAAAGCCGCCACGGGCAGGGCAAAAGCCGCCACGGGCAGGGCGAGCAGCCTGCGAACGGAGCAAAAAGCCACCCGGGGAATGGAAGCAGACCCGCCCACAAGCGGGGCAGAGCCGCGCCTGCGCGGTGACCTGGCTTGGTGCCTCGCCACAGCGGGTGGGGAGACAGAGCAGACACAGAGAAATGAACACAGCAAGAGCAAGCAGAAAGGAGGGGGGGGTATATGTAACAACCACAACAAAAATAAATAAATAAATAAATAAATAAATAAATAAATAAATAAATAAATAAATTGGATATTAGGCAATAAAAATAAACATTAAAAAATAAATAAATAAATAAATAAATAAAAAGTAAAAGATAGTTTTCACTTCTATCATAGAATAAGTTGTGTTCTGCCAGACTTCCCACAAAGAAAAAATATAAAATCTGGATTAAATTGTGGAGAAAAACCTTTTAGAAAGTTATAGGGAGCAACCAAGACAAGCAGGACGTTTTCAAGATCCCAGAAGGAAAGGACTTGCATTGAGGCCAGCCATATGCACCACTCCCTTTCCTCACCTTCTAGACCTAACTGATTTCTTGAATGGAGCAAAGAGAACATCGAAAAACCAGCAGTCTAGTTATTGTAGCAGAAACACAGGTCTGGGAAGGCAAAAATGTGAATAGAGGTCTTCTGAGTCAGTCAGGACTTGAAGAGTCAATATCACAGAAAAAAGAAAACCTTAGAAAATTGAGCCAGTCATTCTCTTTACTCTTTGTACTGAGTAAAGTTGCCAGATAAAATGTAGGAAGCCCAGTTAAATGTAATTTTCAGATAAACAATGAATAATTTTTAGTATAAGTATGTCTCTAATTATATATCCCTAATTTTAAAAATCACTTGCCAAAGTTCTAATTTAGCTGGGCCTCTTGCATTTTTATTTGCTAAATCTGGCAACCCTACTATTGAGACATTTACCAACTTCTAAACTACAGGGTTTAGAGATGAATAATGTCAGCAAAAAAGCAAAACTTTTATAAATCTCAAAGTGTTGGGGGACAAATCAGACTGTGATCTAGATATTGGAGTTATCACATAGGGATTTTAAAATAATTGTAATTATTCTAATATTCACTAAGATTTGGTTTTACCAAAGAAGTAGAATGTATTTTTAAAAATCAAATAGAAAGTTTAGAAATGAAAATAATATAGTTAAAATTAAGAGCTTATTAGGTGGGTTTAAAAGCAGATTATACGTAGCAAAAGGAGGATTCGTGAATGTGATAGGTTGAATTTTGTACACCAGTTTAGACATGCTCTTAATCTTGATATGCATTCCTGTGGGTGTGAACCCATTTTAAGTGGGATCTCTTGAAGATGTTATTTTACTTAAGGTGTGGTCCAACTAACTGAGGGTGGGTCTTAATCCAGATTACTGGAGACTTTATAAGGAGAAAACCACAAAGAGGAGCCATGAGTAGGAAGACAGCAGGAACCAGGAAGAGAAAGGAGAGGGTATGGCCCTCAGACGGGAGTTGAGATACAAACCAAGGAATGCCAAGGGTTATCAGCAATAAACTGTGCAGGACCAATGCATATCCATATAGAAAAGAAAAACTATTATTTCAACCTTATACATTATACAGAAAAATCACAGCCCTAAATGTGGAATTGAATCAATAAGGCTTTTAGAAGATAGCAGAAGAAAAGAGTATAATCATCTTTGACCTTTTGTATGTAATGATTTATTAAACACAGCAGGGCCCGGCTAGATAGCTCAGTGGATAAAGAGCTCGCTGGGAAACCACATGGGAGGCCCTGGGTTCGGTTCCCGGGGACCTCTCCTAGCGGGCAGACCGCCTTGAGATTGGCAAGCCGCCATGGGCGGGCCGGAGCCGCCGTGGGCAGGGCAAAAAGCTGCCACGGACAGGCAAAAGCCGCCACGGGCAGGGCAGGTCG
>PVKH010045572.1:0-10489 GCA_004027955.1 Chaetophractus vellerosus
AGAAAATAACTGTAAATACTTACCTGGCAGGGGAGATACCATGATCACGAAGGTGATTTTCCCAGGGCGAGGCTTATCCATTGCACTCCAGATGTGCTGACCCCTGCGATTTCCCCAAATGCGGTAAACTCAGCTGCATAATTTGTGGTAGTGGGGAACTGCGTTGGCTCTCTCCCCTGTAAAAAAAGAAAAAATAAATAAATGTAAAATTGCAGTTGTGATAAGTGTTACAAAAGATTGATACACTGTGCTGTGAGAGTATATACTGAAGCCATTTGTCCTGAGATCTGATAAGAACTGAGTCAACTAGTTGAGCATCATGTTGAATGAAATAAGCCAGGCACAAAAGGACAAATATTGTATGATTTCTCTTATATGAAATACTTAGAATAAGCAAGCAATCCTTAGAATCAGGAGCCCCTGATTGTCTCCTGGTAGTCTGGGGACAGGGGGAAAATGGGGAATTATTGTTTAAAGAGTATGAGTTTGTTTGAAATGATGAAAATATTATGGAAGTAGTTGTGAAAGTTACACAATATTGTCAATGTACTTAATGTCACAAAATGGTTCATGTAAAAATGGTTAAATGATTTTTATGTTATGTATATTTTACCACTTTTTTTTTTTTTTCAAGGAGTTAACTAGTGGGAAGGCGGGGGTGGGGGGAGATGTTTCAGGCAGGGGAAACAGTACATGCAAAAGGCCTGATAATGGAAGGGAGCATGGTAAGTTATAAGGAATGAAAGAAGACTGGCATGATGGGAGCCGTAGGTAGGCTGAGGCCAGAAAGTGGACAGGGGCCCACCATGTAGGGCCTTAATAGGTACTCCTTGAAGTTTGGTCTTGGAAGCCCCCAGGGATCATCAGTGGAGGGTGACACAATCAGATGCATGTGTGCTTGATATAAGAGCAGTGGAAGCCAGAAGACCTGTGCATGAGTCCTGGCTCTGCTCTTCATAGGAACTTTCTGAGCCTGGGTTTCCTCATCTCAAAACTTTGAAGAGTTGGAGCAGGTGACCTTTAAAGTCACCTAGCACAGTGCATTATTAACACCTTCTGTCTTTCCTTCCAGCTCTAAGGGTCTGTGAGTCTGTTTTGGAGGAATTTTAGGCCCCTGTAGCCTGAACTGCTCCTAACAGAAGCTGGGCAAATGAGGAGGAGGGGAAGAGGGAGAGAACTAGGGCACAGAGTTTCCAAAGTCATTTTGATTTTGTCGAGAAAGGAAAAAAGGAGGAAAGGGGAACAAGGAAAGAGAAGGAGATGGGGAGAGGAGAAAGAAAGCAGTGAGAAAGGATTTGGAGAAGATGATGTGACCCAGGATTCCCAAGGCTGTTGGTCAGCCTGGCAGTTTTGGACATACCTGATGCACATCAGAGATCCCAGCATCCCCTGAGACAATTACCTGTGGAATTTGCATGTTCGAGTAGTTTATTGAACCTAAGAGGCCTATCAGCTAAAAATGCTTAGCACTCACTAACACCTTGTACCCTCATCTGCTTCAAGTTTCCAGCAAACCTCTTCAGTTTTGGGAGCTGCAGGGTGTTTCCCATTGAAGACGGTTGGGTCTAGGGAAAGGAACCTTCTGATCATTTTTTCTTCATCCTCTTTCCTGGTGTGGAAGGCTCCAGGCTTGCTCTTATCAGCTGGTTCCAAGAGCTAGTTACAGTGCTAATGAAGAGGGGAGGTGGAAGGGGCAATGGGTCAGGTCCTGCTTACAGCCAAGGAGCCTAAGGGAGGACACTGCCTGCCTATCAACTCCCAGCCCCTGACTGCTACCTGGCCTGCCTCTCTGAAGCTGCCTCTGGAAAGTCAGTTTGGACCTAATTCCATCTAACCTTACCTCCTGGCTGGAGAAGGTGCCCCCACCCTTTTCTATAAGGCAGGTGGAGCCCCTTATTGTCTCCTGGTAGTCTGGAGGGCCTTTCCTAGGTCCCTTGGGGCTAGGGATTTTTAGGGCTGGATCCAGTAGCTCCTTGGCACCCAGCAGGCTTATCCAGACCCTTTAGGCTGTCTCTGCCCCACTCCCCCTCTTCCCTCCCACAAGTATTTAATCTTACTGAGCCTCCCCGCAGTTCTGACCCTCTGACATGGCCTCCCACCTCCTTCCTCATCCGCCATGTGGAGGACCAGCACTTGCCAAGTCCACACATGAATACACATGTAAGAATTCTCATCCCTTCTTGGAGACAAATGCTATTCTCACATGTGGCCCCAAAGCCTTTGCCCAAATCACATGAATTCTGCCCTTCCACATCCCTTCCCTGGATAGGTGCAAGGGTTTGGGAAGGCCTATGTCCCTGCTACCCTTTTGGCCATGACCAGAGGTACTCAGGCACCTGGGTGGGGAGAGGCTTTCACCCTCATGGGGCTGCGGAGATAGGCCCCCTGGGTAAGGAAAGGAAGCAAGAAGAGCATGTTGGTAGGAGGGAACAGAGCCAGTTGCCATCCATGGCAAGTGGAATCCCTCTGAGCTTGCTCCCTCTGCTGGGTGATGGGAATTCCCAGATGGCCTGGGAGTTTCTGAGGGAGCCATGGTATGATGCTGAGACTGTCCTCTCATTCATCTCTCCAGGTGTGTGGTCGTACTGTTCAATCCCCGGAAGCACAAACAGCACCACATTCTCAACTGTTCCAGGTAAGTGGGACCTGGGCCTTCAGGGAGCACCTCCACCTGGGGGCTGTGAAGACGACACTGTGTGGATCTTTATGACTAGGGACTGGGACCTGCTTGGGTCCCAGAGCCAGACAGGAAAGTGTAACATGCCATTGATGTCTGCTGGTCTTGCCTCTTGCCTCTGAGCCTCGCTCCATCTCTTGCAGGAAAACCATCACTGCCCTTGCTTTCTCCCCTGATGGCAAATATCTGGTCACTGGAGAGGTGAGTTAGGAAGAGGAGCTGCAGTACTAAGAAGAGTGGGGGTGGCCTGGCTTCAGTACAGTGCTGCAATCCTAGGCCTAGTTAGTGTCTCTGCCACTTGGGCTTCCTGAAGAGACGCCAAATCCTGGTTTTTGCAATACCGTAAAAGGCATTTCCTACATTTTGTTGTCTACCAGAATTATGTGGAGGGCTTGTTGAAGTACACATTGCAAGGCCTACCCCCAGTTTCTGATTAACAAGTCTAGGATGGAGCCCCAAATTTTGCATTTCTGATAAGTTCCCAGGTGATGCTCATGCTGCTGGTTTGGGAACCACATTTTGAAAAGCACAGACTTAAAATATTCCTTATCCTCAGAGGCCCCCTGCTGGGGCACAGGAGGCAGGCAGTGTGGAGCAGAAATAAAACATGCATGGTAGAGATTTTTAAACTTAGCTACCAGTTAAAATCACTCAGCGAGCTTTGAACAAATTTAGATATTCAGACCCCTATCCAGAGACACTGAACCAAAAATCTAGTGATAATCATTGTCTGCAGACATTTTTCATGTTCCCACTATACCTTTGTCCTATGTGACTCCCTACTCTTGGCCAGGGATCATTAGAAAGATTGTATCCAGTAGCTAGGGAGGTGAGTGTCCCCTCTGAATGGCTAGGGGAGGCTGGATGCCTCTGGCCCTCACTTCTAGATCTTTCCCTGCAGAGTGGGCACATGCCTGCCGTGCGGGTGTGGGATGTGGCTGAGCGCAGCCAGGTGGCAGAGCTGCAGGAGCATAAGTATGGTGTGGCTTGTGTGGCCTTCTCCCCCAGCGCCAAGTACATTGTCTCCGTGGGCTACCAGCATGACATGATCGTCAACGTCTGGGCCTGGAAGGTGAGTGGGCTGGGTGGGATGGTCTGGCAGCCTTATGGTGTGCAAGGGCCAGTTGAGGAGCCAGGAAGCTGTAGACCTGAGCCCTTTTACTCCACCCTGCTGTTCAGAGTCTCATTCTCATGATATGAAGCAGGAAGGAGCAACTGTGTAGCCCAAGCATGTTGGTAGAGGGGGTAGCTTTATGCCTTTGAGGACCTCCACAGGAAGTAAATCTCTTCAACTGCTCTAGAAGGGGGTTCTCCTTCCACGTACCAACCTATTTTCTGACCAGTATTTCTTGGAAAGAAACATTTATCAAGTACAACTCCTATCTGACCATGCTCAGAGCCTCTTTGTTCTTAGCCCCAAGAGACAGAGCCTTGATTCTTCCCTTGGTTTTATCTCCAGAAAAACATTGTGGTAGCCTCCAACAAGGTGTCCAGTCGGGTGACAGCGGTGTCCTTCTCTGAGGACTGCAGTTATTTTGTCACTGCAGGCAACCGGCACATCAAATTCTGGTACCTCGATGACAGCAAGACCTCAAAGGTGAGGTGCTGAGGCTGGAAGTAGCCACCAAGGACCAGGGCCTTCTCGGTTCACCCCCAGGAGCTCCTTCTCTACTTGGGCCTCTCTCAACTTGCTCAGTAGGCACCTGAGCTGAGGAGCTGCTATCTGGGCTGAGGAGTGATCTCAAAGAGCAAGGGGCTTGATTTCCAGGTACAGCCTCAGGGGAGGATGGTGGCAACAGCGGTATGTCTCCACAGGTGAATGCCACTGTGCCCCTGCTAGGCCGCTCAGGGCTACTGGGGGAGCTTCGGAACAACCTCTTCACTGATGTAGCCTGTGGCCGAGGGAAGAAGGCAGACAGCACTTTCTGCATCACGTCCTCAGGCCTGTTATGCGAGTTCAGTGATCGGAGGCTCTTGGATAAGTGGGTGGAGTTGAGAGTAAGTGATGACTTTGTCACTGCTGTCCCAGTGGGTAGGGGCTGCCTATCTCTTAGTTCAGGGGAAAACTTGTATCTGTGGCTTCATACCAGGGGCTGGGCCCTTGTGCATGCAGTAGGGGACCCGAGGAGAAAGAAGCTTGGGGGAGCTAGAGCTTGGCTCAGTTCCAGCCCATGGTGATCTGTGTAACTGCCTCCTCTCTGCTCTCTTTTTCTGACTCCCCCCTGCTTTCCTCTTTTTCCCAGAACACAGACAGATTCACAGTAAGTGGTACCTAGAACTTCCTCTCCTCATGCTTCATTCTCTTTGCTGGGCTTTTCTTATTCTGTCTTTTTTACCAACACCTCTCGTGCCCTAGAGGGGTCCGTGACCCCAACTCCCAAATGTACAAGGCTGTGGGCCCTCTGGCCAGCTGCTGCTGGAGGGAGGGACATATTTAGACGACAGCTGAGGGGCTCAGGCTAGAGTGGCTGGCCTCCTTTTCCCCTGCCCCCCTGCCTTGGTCATTCTTTCCTCTTGGCAGTGACTGTTTTTGAGGGGTTGGGAAGGAGGAGAGAAGACTGAGTGGGCAGGTGGCCCTTGCTAACCTGAGCCCCTCTGCCTACAGACCACAGTGGCCCACTGCATCTCTGTGAGCCAAGACTACATCTTCTGTGGATGTGCTGATGGCACTGTGCGCCTCTTCAACCCCTCTAACCTGCACTTCCTCAACACCCTGCCCCGGCCTCATGCCCTGGGGACAGACATTGCCAGCATCACTGAGGCCAGGTGAGTTCTTTAGGCCCCTGCCTCCATTCAGAGCCTTACCCTGTGCCCAGCCTTTCCTGGCTGTGTTTCAGGGAATAAGGTGAAGAATGTGTCGATATCCACCACCCAGAGATTACCAGGAATACCTCTGGTAATCAAACAAATTTGCTTTCATTGGTACTTATTGTGACAAAAGGAACCACACACCATGGGGAACTGTGGAGTGTCTCAGTAGATGGGGAGTAGCAGGGGCTTATTGCAGGAGGTGAGCTTGCTTTAGGTGGTTTTAGGAGTGGTTCAAGGAATTGAGGTTTTGCTCTGGATTGGATGCTCTCAGGAAATGGGGGCAATTCTATGATGATCTTAATTTTTACCTAAGAGGTGAAAGGAATGGTATAGGTAAAGCTGTAATGGGTTAAGAAGCAACAATTAATCACAGGAAAGGGTGATGTTTGGTCATTTTTGCAATTTGCACAGTGATTTTGTTTTTATCTTTGCTCAGACGTGATTATAGAGTAGTCTTGTTTTTGTTTCTCCCCATCACAGCCACAGAGTTACCTTGTCTGATGCTGGTGTTCTGTAAAATTGTTTATGTTCTCAGGAAAACACCATGGCCTAGCAACTAGTGCCAAGTCAGTTCCCAGGTGGCAGCTGTCAGGGGCTGCTTTATTCTTTCTCAAGTAATTGCTTCCAAACCTGCAGGTATGGAGAGGGCTTCCTAGGCCCTGCTCCTTCCTTTGGGGGCTGGCTTTTCTTTTCATTCCCTTCAGTACCTCATTTCATCAGCTCCTCATTCACCAGTTTGCCCTGTCCTCTCTCCCACAGTCACCTCTTCTCTGGAGCTGCCAGTGCCAGGTATCCAGACACCATCGCCTTGACCTTTGATCCAACTAATCAGTGGCTGTCTTGTGTATACAACGATCACAGCATTTATGTTTGGGATGTGAGGGACCCCAAAAAAGTGGGCAAGGTGTACTCAGCTCTGTATCATTCCTCCTGCGTCTGGAGTGTGGAGGTATGTGCATTGGACCGGGTTGAGACTCACTGTATTTGCTGGGGTCCCATTGTGAGGATGGAATTTGGGGATCCCCAAGTGTAGTGATACATTCCTGCTACCTCCCTGTTTCTCCAGCAACATCCCTGTGTATTGCCATATCCTCATATGGAGCCTTAGGATTGAGCTTGAAGTTTAGTGTTTACACAATTCAGGTTTCTTCCAGTGTGCCCCTGTCCATCCTTAGCTTTGCCTCATCCTGGGCTGGCTGATCTTAGACAAGTTACTGAGCTTGACCATGCCTCAGTTTCCTCAGCTGTAAAATGCTGTACCTGATTCATCTGATTGTTTTGAGAATTAGATGAGATAATGTAAATGGGAAACATAAAAGAGTTCCTGGTACATAATAGGTGATTGGGCAATATGCTTTCCCTTAGTAATTAATAAGACAGTTATGGCTTGCTTACTGTATGATAGGCACTAAGCTAAGTCTTGACCAGCATTATCTCTTTAATCTCATTCTTTCTCATCTCCTTGGGCAGGCAAGAGACTGCTCCCTAACTGGAGGTTTGACTCTCTTCCCTCTGCCCTTTCAGGTCTACCCTGAAGTAAAGGACAGTAACCAGGCCTGCCTGCCTCCTAGTTCCTTTATCACCTGTTCCTCAGACAACACCATCCGCCTGTGGAATACAGAGAGCTCTGGGGTACATGGCTCCACCCTGCACCGGAACATCCTCAGCAATGTGAGTCCTGAGGCTTTAGTCCCTCACTTCACACTTAGTACCTCTATCCCCACAAGCCTTCATACCTCATTCTCAGGAACTGTGTCTGCAGACCATGAACTTCCAGCTCTTATTTGGCCTATGAGCCAAGGGCTTACCTTTGTCCATCATTCTTCTCTCCTAGCAGCTGTATTGTGACGGACCTGCCTTATCTATCTCTTTTCCTGGTTCCATTAGGACCTCATTAAGATTATCTATGTGGATGGGAACACACAGGCTCTGCTGGACACTGAGCTGCCTGGAGGAGACAAAGCTGATGGGTCCCTGATGGATCCCCGCATAGGCATCCGCTCTGTGTGTATCAGCCCCAATGGACAGCATCTCGCCTCCGGGGACCGTGTGGGCACACTTCGGTAATGCCAAGCCTGGAGTTAGTATTGACTGCCTCCATTGGTGCAGGCTTGGGGATTTAGATCTGCAAGGGCAGAGCTTTAGGAGGGTTTGGTCCAAAAAGGTAGGGGACACAAAAGTGTTTAAATGTTCAGACAATAAAGTAGTGCCTTCATTTGGGCAATTTAGCCTGTAAATCTTTTGATAGCTAAATATAATAAATAATTTTTAAAGGGGATTAGACTGTTTTTGTTTTCTTTTATTCCCTAAAGAATGGGTTTGACCCAACCATATATTTAGTCTTGGTTTATTGCTTTATATTACATAATTCATACAACCATAAAAATTAGAGGAATTTCTTGGTAATATCTAATACTCTGTTTATTACCAGGCCGGAAACGTAGTACTTTAGTCAATATTGTAAATGCAAAACATTTTGTAAAAATATTCACTGACTTCAGTACCCATTCATGTCTAAAAATAAATGTATATAATCTTTAATTACAAATCCATTTTCCTAAGCTACAATTATCATCATCCTTTTTCTAAGATACCGTCATCTTTCACCTAAAATGCTGCAATCCTGCACTCATTTTGTGTTCTTACTAAATTTTATTTTCTGTTGTTCATTATATATCTTGTATATACTGTATATATATTAATTACAGTATATATATTATGTAAGTTTTAATAACTGAACATTGTACTTACCAATCATTTAAGAAATTAAAATTACCAATGTCTTTGAAGTCTTCTAGGTGCCTCTAGATGAACAAATATGTTGTGTTTATCACTCTTTAATTTTTCTTTATGGCTTTAGCCCATATGTTTGTGACCTGAACAATATATTTTTATTCTAATATTATTTAAAATGTTATATAAATGGCTTTATACTGGGGGGGGGAAAAGATTGGGGAACTAGATATTTATTATCTGTAAGGGAAAGATGGTAACATTACAATGAAAAAATCCAGCAGAAACCACTGTAACCAAGTGATCAAAGTTAACATCCCCATAGCAACATCATGAATCCCATAATATGATGTACTGAGAAGGACATAATATTGTTTCTGTGTTATTCTTGCCAAAAATGCATAAACTCAGTCCAATCATGAGAAAACATCACCCAAACTCAAACTGAGGTACACACAACAAGGTAACTTACCAGTACTCTTCAAAAGTGTTAAGGCCAAGGAAAGATTGAAGAACTGTTACAGACTTTTCAGGAGACTAAGGAGAAATAAGAACTAAATGCATTGTGGGCTCAGGATAGGATCCTGGACCAGAAAAAGGATATTAATGGAAAGACTGGTGAACTTTGCCTGAAGTCTTTAGTTTAGTTAATGGTATTGTATCAATGTTAGTTTTCTGGTTCTGGTAATTGTACTATGATTATGTAAGATGTTAATTAATATTAAGGGAAGCTGAGTGAGAGAAATATGAAAACTCTAATCTTTTGAAACTTTTCTAAAACTTTAGACTTTTCTAAAAGTCTAAACATTCAAAATAAAAAGTTAAAAAAAAAAAAACATTGGAAAAGAGGATGTAGCTGAGGAAGGGGTATGAGTCCCTCCTATTTGGCAATGACCTCCTCCCTCCTCTCCTCTTTGCAGAGTGCATGAATTGCAGTCCCTGAGTGAGATGCTGAAGGTAGAGGCCCATGACTCGGAGATTCTGTGCCTGGAGTACTCTAAGCCAAACACAGGTAATGAGGATACCCAGTACTTGGCCCAGAATGGCACAGGGGTCCTCCAATACTACCAGCATTAGTTATATCTATTCTGGTTCTTGGATGTGAGGCTGATAATCCATTTAATAATTTGGTATCTTTATAAGTTTAGAAGAGGACTGAATCTCAGCTCTGTCCCTGCTCTATGGTTCACTTGGCTTAGGGATGTGAGGCTCAGTTCCTGTGGGGCTCTTTGCTGGGCATACATAGGGGCCTGCTTTGGGCACTCATGGGCTGATGGTGTTCTTTCAATCCCAGGTCTGAAGCTGCTAGCATCAGCAAGCCGAGACCGGCTGATCCATGTGCTGGATGCTGGGCGGGAGTATAGCCTACAGCAGACACTGGATGAGCACTCATCCTCCATCACTGCCGTCAAGTTTGCAGGTGGGGGCAGGGCAATTGAGACACATTCTGTCACCTACCAACAACATCCCTCACCCTAATCCCACTGCCCCATGCTTCCCACCTCTGTGAGAATGGCTTACCCATGGTGGGGGAGTGTGAAAGCTGGGAAGCCTGGGACTGGATGGGAAGGAAAGACAGGTTGAATGTAGACTCTCAGCCCAGGGGACCATGAGCCAAACAGATTGGGCTGAGGATGGGGAGAGAGGAAAGCCTCCATTTGGAGGGAAGCATCCTGATTTAATTGGTTATGCCAGCCATGTAGAATAGCTCAGTAGGGGGAAGTGTGGAGGGAAGGCAGAGGAAAGGTCAACCCCCATGTGGTGAGAGCAGTGGGAACAGCCAGGCACCCTCCTCCTCCACAGCCAGTGATGGGCAAGTCCGCATGATCAGCTGTGGAGCAGACAAGAGCATCTATTTCCGCACTGCACAGAAGGTGAGGGTACAAGGCTGACTTGGATGGGGCAAGGGATGGATGGGGCTGGTCTCTAACAGTTTCTGTGCCTGAGGTTATGAGGGCAAGGGAGATGAAAGCAGGGTTCTTTGGGCCTGGTGAACATTTGGGCCTGGTGTCTGCCCACATACTCCACCCCCACAGTCTGGAGATGGAGTACAGTTTACACGGACACACCACGTGGTGAGAAAGACAACCCTGTATGACATGGATGTGGAGCCCAGCTGGAAGTACACAGCCATCGGCTGCCAAGACCGGAATATTCGGTGGGCATCCCCTTCTCAGACTGACTGACCACATTCTCTCATACTCCAGGGGGTCAGTTCTGTGCAGTGAAGTTCTCACATCTGTCTTTTTGCCTAGGACCTTGTATCCC
>PVKH010045573.1:0-10495 GCA_004027955.1 Chaetophractus vellerosus
CCCCTTTTATCTACTAGCCTGGGGACTCTTCCTTTAGGACTCAGTTCTAGCACCATCTCACCTCTCCTGGGAAGTTATCTATCCCTCTCCCTCACCCATGTGCACCATGATGGCTCTGTGCCTACCTTCCTTATTAGACTGTGAGCCCTCAGATGGCAGGCAGTGCCTGTAGTCGCTGTTGAAACCCTGTGTTAGGAAAACACGTGTATTCATTGAGGTTGAAATTTATGCTCCAAGTCTCTTTCTCAGATCCAGAAAACTGAACTATGTATTGATTTTCCTCAAGTTAAAATCTAAGTTAACAAAGTTCATTCATAACAAAACTCTGACACTCTCCAACTCAGATGCATGTGTGATAAATCGCACCGCTTCATCAACATCTCAGATTTTAAGAACTCAAGTCTATTTAATCTAGCCTAGGATATACGAAAAGTGAGGCAGAATGTTTATATTTCATTTTCTCCATGCTGACAATCTTTATTAATGAAACTTAATCTGACAAAGTCTGACCACAAGCATGGTATTTCCCTTTTGGAATTGGTGAAATCAGAAAAGAAAATTAACTTTGGCTCTATACCAGCAAAAATAAGTATTCACTTAATGTGGCCTTATCTGTTTATGATATGAAAAGTTTTTCCTCTCCCAGAATAAAGATCCTGAGATAAATTCAAGATTTCTTAGAATGAAAAAACAATGTCTTCTAAAGCAATGAGCTTGCAGACCGCTAGGCACACTTAGTGTGACAGAACTCAATGGTCACTGAAAAAGGAAATTTGAAACATGACCATAAACCTTTATGAAAATTTATAACAAGCTCTTTACCTAATTGACTTTAGCTACTTCATAAAAACCAGAAGAACAGTTGGATACGGTTTATGATGAAACTCAGCAAAGTTTCTTTTTCCCTAAAGCAAACTTGTAAACTTTTCCCTTTGACACCTTTATTTTTCAATCCTCCTTTACGGTGTTGAAGAGATATTGAGTTCTTTCAGACTTTCGCTTAGGTGGTTGGCTTCCAAACTGATTGGACTCTCCAGATACTTGGTTCCTGCACAGGGTTTTCCTGTCACTGGATCTATGACTCTTCCAACTTTGAAAACGATCTCAGCTAGTTCATGTTTCACATGCTTTGTTCGTGGAACAGGTAATGCTTTGAGAAGCACAATATCCCCAACTGTGCACTGCTGAAGGGCATCGTGAGCAAAGTAGGTTTTTCGCTTATTAAAATACTGTTGAGAGAAGGAGATGAACAAATCAGTAGCTCCCACCTGTGATCTGGCAATACAATATGGAGTAAGAAAAAAGCAACGCACAGAAAACTGAGACTTGGGAAAAGAAGATACTTTGCTGCTTAATCTTTGGAAAACACCAACTCTTCCAGAACTGACCCCATCCCTGATCTCTCCAGCCCATCCCTGCCAGGACCCTTGTTCAATCATCATCTCTCCTTACATTATTTAAACTCTGACTTCCCTTTGGAAACTTCTCTCCAGCCTATAAACATGCTTCTCTTACCACTAGCTGTATGACTGGGACAAGTCAATCACATCAAGCAGTTTTTATTTTCCACCATAAAAGGAGGCGTTAATAGCCGCACCTATAATGTTACCAGGAGGATTAAACATCATAACGTATGTAAAGCACTCAACTCTGTGTCTGGCTCAAAGTGCTGCAAACAAGCCATAAATGAGAACTAAAATCACCTCTTTCTCACAACCACCCCGTCACAGCAGGTATTCCCATTTTACAGATGAGGAAATCAAGGAGATTAAGTAATATGCACAGCTAGTTAAGTAACAGGCAGTATTCAAACTCAGGTTGTCTGCTTCCAAGGCCGATGATCAAGATGTCACTCTTCTGCTTGCTCCTGTGTTTTTGATCCTAGATAACAAACAGTATTTCTGCTCACCCAGCCTGGAACGCAGAACCATCTTTGGTGCCTTCCTCTCCCTTCCTTGTATATCTAACAAATCAACAACTCTTGTCCCTTCTTCCTGAAATCTACTCGTCAGCCCTAATGCCTCAACTTTTGTTCAGGTCATTGTTTCCATCCTGGACATTTCTAATAGCCTCCTTACTGATTTCCTTACCCCCAATTCCCCATGCTCACGTCTCCAAGTCTGTCTTTCCTTTGCTTATAGGATAAAATCTGAAATCGTAAACATAACACACAAAACCTAGCTCTGATTGTCCTTGCCATGCATTCAACAAGACCCCTTACTAATTGCCAAACTCTGGGTCCACCTTGCTGGACATACCCTTTCATGGCCAAACAAACTTCCACAGACTATTCACTGTTGCCAGAATGACTTCCCTGACTTGGTTCTCTGGATAAAATCCTATTTGAGATTCAGCTCAAATGTCTCTTAATCAAAGATGCACTCCTTCAGCAACTTGGGAGGAAAGGATTTCCTGCTCCCTAATCCCACAGCACTCTGTATATACAATGACTACAGCAGTCATCAGACTCATTTGAAATTAACTCTATGTGTCCCTGGAATGTAAGGACCATAATCAATCCACCTGTTATATTCACAGACTGGTACAGTGCTTGGTAGGCAGCCAGCCAGCACTCCATTTATCTTTACTGATAGGGAAGTGTTTTTCTTCCCAGGTGCCAGGAATATTTTGGTGCTGAAAGCAGGGCTGTTCCTCACCTTTAATAAATAGGGATCCAGAACAAGCCTCGTCACTCTCACTTTAGCAGTTCTTTGCATTGCTGTCCCAATCACCTTCCCCACGATCCATTTGGCATGGACGGATGAGCGAGGTATTGACATTATGTGGCTTTAGTCACCTGAAAAATACATTCCAAAATTAAGAATCGGGTGCTTATGACTGGCCAAATGAATTTTGTATTAGAACCGTCAAAGTTCAGAAACAGCGTTTGCTGGTCTTCTGGAACCACTACTTTATAGAGTTGCCGACACATTTCGTTATTTCCTTAACTCCCCAACCTCCCATCTTTACAGTTTACAAACCAGTAACTTTAACCTCTCTGCCTCAGTTTCCTCTTCTGGAAAACGGGGAAAAGAGAGCCTACATCCCCAGGAATGCTTTGAAGATTGAATCTGCAAGGCGGTCAAGAATGTGATTAAACGTTGGCCTTTATTGGTGTCTCATCTCTTTCCAACCCCTGGGCTGACCCTACCCCGAGGCTCCCAGCCCGGCCACCTGAGGCGCGCAAGCCCTCGGCGGAGCTGAAGGAGCTTTCGGGATCGGTTAAACGCTGAGCCCACCCCGTCCCGACATCTTTCCCGGACAACCCCGGCGTCACGCGGGACTCGACCCGCTCGAGGGCTCTCACGCGGCGGCGCCTCGGCCCCTCCCGGGATCCGCGATCACCTCCTGCAGCAGCAGCCTCAAGCGCCAGCTCACGACCCGCTTCCAATCCGTCTGGCGGCGCAGCCCGGGGTGCGTCGGCCGGAGCGTGATGGCGTCAGGGCGCACGCAGCTACGCCGCCCCGGACCGCCCCTCTCATTGGTCCTCGGTCCATTCTGCGCTGGGAGGAGTTAAAGGGCTCCGGCCAGTTCCCTTTAGGGAGACCTGGACCCTGGCTTCCGGGGAGGCTTGGCTCCTTTTCTCGGCTCTGGCTCACCAGAGCATGGGGAGGGTTCCGACCTCTCCTGTTCCATTCGGTTTCCTCTTCCCTTATCTTCCAGGCACTGGACAAGGCCTTCCAAATGAAGGCGCTTCATTCTTTCAACAAGCGTGCAAGCCTTGAACAGAGCTGAATGCTGAGACTGAAATACTCATTTCTACTCTTACAGTCGCTGTTTTTTTTTTTTTTTTTAATTATTGTGGCTAAATATATATAAAACATAAAGTTAGCCCTTTTAATCATTTTTAAGTGTACAGTTCAGTGGCATTAATTAAATTTACAATGTTGTGTCATAACTACCACCATCCATACCCAAATTTTTTTTATCACCCCAAACAGAAACTCTGTATCCTTCAGCTGGTTTTACGAGCAAAACTTGTAGATTTTTATGTACAGTATGATTTTAGGTGTTATTTCTCAATACCTGCAAGAAGGAGGGAAGTCTGGCGTGGGGACATACATGTTTGCCAGTTAAGAATGAGTTTGCTGGGCCGTGAAGAGACATCCGGGTGGAAGGCTAGGGGTACATTAGGCTCTTGTCTGGAAATTGTGAAGAGGATACGGGAACAGACCATCTGAGGGCCCAAAATATGGTTGGGGCTTTGATCACGGAAACATCTTTGCGACTAGTGAGGGAAGGCTGGGAACATAAGGTTTCATCCATACATCCATCCGTCCAGCACTTTTTTTTTCTTAGCAAATATCAACCTTTGCTTCTTTCTAGTTTCAGCCAGTCACCACTTCTTCCCAAACCCTACTTCCATTATATAAAACTCATTTTCAGAAGTACTTTATGGCTCTCATCTGTCACTAGGATAAGTTCTAACCAAATGTTTTGGACCTTTAAGATCTCCTGGTCTGGCCTTGCCTCACACAGTCAGTTTTGCCTCTCACGGTGTCCTATCTTGGAGTCCCCACTCCAGCGGAAATGGCCTCATCATTGGTACCTACAGATGCCGTGTCCACCCCAACCTCATCTTTGCTTCTGGGGTTCTCTGGCTTGAGGATGACTTCCCCTAGCTCCTCTAATTGTTCAAACTTTACTTGTCTTTCATGTCCAGCCTACACCTCACCCGTCTCAGGAAACATTCTTTGACTCTATGCCATCACTCATTTTTTTTTTTTAAGTTAGGCCAGTAATTTATTAAGAAATGGAGAGAAGAGAAATGGAGAAAATAACATTATGGGTCCCAAGTAGAGAGGAAAGGGGCTGAAAAGAGATAAAGAGGGCTGATTTACAGACTACAATCCCCCATTACAGATTACAAATCCCCAGATTTACTTGCATGCTGATCCAGGCAGGGGAGAAAAGGGAAGAATGGGAAATACACTACTAGAACAGGGCTAGAACAGGGCAAGGGAAAAAGGGAATAAAAGGGTCAAGTTGGGAAACCGGCTATGGTGCAATTGGTAGGGCTCCGGTTTACCAAATGGGAGGCCCGGGTTCAGTTCCCGGGGCCTCCTCAAGCAGGCAGACCACCTCTAGAAGGCAAGCCGCTGCGGGCAGGGCAAGCCGCCGTGGGCAGGGCAAGCCGCCACGCGGTGAGCTGACTCGGCGGGTTGCTGCAGCAGGGGGAGACAAGCAGACACAGAAGAAGGCAAAAATGAACATAGCAAAAACAAGCAGAAAGTGGGGGGGGATATATAATAATTTTTTTAAAAAAGGGTCAATTTGGATTTGGCACCTGTTTTTTTTTTTTTCATCCCGACTTTATTTTGTACATTTAATAATTGAAAATATAAACAATTAAAAACTAAAAAGTAAACACAGATGAGTATATATATATACATTTCTCAATTAAATGTACTGGATACGTATAAAATTTTTTTTTGAACCAAACAATATGTTACAAAATATATTTGGTTCATAGTAACGCAATCATACAGTATTTGTCCTTTTGTGTCTGGCTTGCTTTGCTCAACATAATGTCCTCCAGGTTCATCCATGTTGTCATATGCTTTATGACTTCATTTCTTACAGCTGCATAATATTCCATTGCCATCACTCTTTTTTTTCTTTGCATATATTTATGTTATTTAAATATTTTTAAGTGTAAAATAACAATTGCAATTTTTATTTGTTTCTACAAATTAACACCCAGAGAGATTGTAGACTACTTAATGGCAAAGAGTATGTTGTAAAGCATTTTTTTTTGTTCTTGTTTCTGAGGCCAGAACAGCCAGCCTTACCTAAGAGCATGTTAGCAGCCCTTAATGGCTGACTTCATAAACGGGTGAATGCTGAGTGGATCTGAGGGCCCTGAGGCAGAGGGAGACGCTAGGCAAGTAGTCCCTGTGTCCTATGGAGTCCTTCCTTCATCCAGGAGGAAAGGCCCCATTTTCTGGAGCAGCTCTCAGAATGAGGCTGTTTTCAGGGCTATGGCAGTTACAAACTGGCTTTGAAAACCTTTCTTTAAACAGCATTCATACTGTCTTCTGCGTGTGATTTGATTTGAAGTAGTGAAAATGTTGCATGGGGGTGTGAAGAAATGTGGGAAAGCTAGAAGTCGCAGAAGAGGGTCTCCTGGGGCACAGAAAGCCCAGACAAAAGGGGAAAAAATACTTCCATCATCTGACAAGTGACATGGCATTTCAAGAGGGAAAAAGGGGGAACCGGCTGTGGCTCAATTGGTTGGGCTCTGGTTTACTACATGGGAGGCCCTGGGTTCGGTTCCCGGGTTCGGTTCCCGGGGCCTCCTGGCGAAGGCAAGCTGCCGCGTGGTGAGCTGACGCAGCAGGGGGAGACAAGCAGACACAGAAAAACGCAAAGCAGATGAACACAGCAAGCACAGGCAGCAAGGGGGGGCATATATAAATAAATAAAAATAAATCTTTAAAAAAAAAGAGGGAAAAAGGAAACTAGTCCTCATCAGGGACTAGGTCATTTTCTACATGAATTAGAGTAGGACAGAGGCTAGAGGGGTTCTAGCTGGAGAGGATAAAAAGAGCCCTGAGTGAGCAGCCCTGCCTTATAGCTCCTGGATTGGCCAGTAAAGGCGTTTCTGCCCGCAGATGAGAGAAGGATCCCTGGGTCCTTTGGAAGAAACAGCGGTGTGGCCAGCATGACTCTCTGTGGGTCTGATGGGACAATGTGGGACTACTGGGGGGGGGGGGGGGGGTGACACTAGGCCATGAGCTGTTCAATTTCTCAATGACTTCTAAGGCCCTAAATCCAGGCCACTGTCCTGAAAGGGAAAAAAGCCACTGAAGGAAGTGAGAAGAGAGAGAGTTAGGGTTTCATCTGGAAATCAGTTTGTGCAATGTAAAGAAGTTCATTTAACTTACTAAATAATAAACTAGAAAAAAAAATCTCTTGCTCTTGATCCTTTGGGAACTAAAGTGTTCAGCTTGTCAAAAACCGTGCTGGAAATATAAGTAAATCTACAGAATTTGTAGGTTTTTGGTTTGTTTGTGTTTTTTTCTTCATGTTTATCTAGCATATGTAAGAGATTCCAATCAGCTTTCTGAATGGTATATCAGCAAACAAATCTCCAGCTTTCACGATTATTCCTAGAACTTAGCTTGTTCACATAAGAAACACCACCCAGTTTAGAGCTGGAAATAGAAATTTCTAGCCATTGTGGTTTCCTACGAAGCTGAGATGGTGCTGGGAAGGGGATCCATTCAGGCTGCAGAAGAAATGACAAGATCCAGAGATTCTCATTATAAATATGTAATTCATCAAATTATTTTAACAGTGTCTTGGAAGGCACAGTGACCCTCAACAAGAAACTAGAAGTTTTTGCAAGAAACTACAGGATGCTGTGGACTAGGGGTCCCTGGATGTGAGGTGACTTTTATTCATTCGTCTAACAATTCCTGAGAACTGATCAGGGGTGGGAGGTGGGTGCGAAGATGAGTAAAAGACATTAAAAAAAAAAAAACTCACAGCCATGGCCACAGGGCTCTTCTCCAAAGGGAAAAGATACAGGGACAGGCTTGGTCTCCATGAAGCCCCAACGCTGTCTTCAAAAGCATTGATCCAAAGCCTGTCCTCTGCACCCTTTCCGACTCAACCTGATTCTTTCTACCTCTTTAAAAAGTAAACTCCAAGGGGCACAAACATGCACACACATACACACACACAAAACCCCATCCTTGGGGGCATCCAAGATTTCCCCCAGGTCTTCCCCTCCATGACTGGTCCCATAGGACCTTGACATCGGCCTCTTGTGTGGCACCACACCATGTTGCTACCATCCATAATCTACTCACCATTCCCCATACAAACCCCATGGAATAGACAGACTAATGGCCCACCCAAATATGTCTATGCCAGAACCTGTGACTATTGCAAAAGGGACTTTGCAAATATGACTAAGTCAAGGATTTTTTTTAGGAGGTACTGGGGATTGAACAAAGGTCATCATGCATGTAAAACACACACTCACCCACTGAGCTATACCCAATCCACCTAAGTCAAGGATTTTGAGATGGGGAGATTATCCTGGATTATCTGAATATATATATCAGGAATATATCTATATATCTGGGATTATCCTTATAAGAGGGAGGCAAGAGGATAAAAGAAAAAGAAGGAAAACGGAAGGGGGAATGATGCCCTTTGGAGATGGAGGAAAGGGCCATGAATCAAGGAATGCAGGAAGCCTCTAGAAGCTGGAAAAGGCAATAGAACAGGTTCTCCCCTGGAGCCTCCAGAAGGAATGCAACTCTGATGCCATCTTGATTTTAGCCCTATATGACTGAATTAGTCTGCCAAAGAGGTGCTGATGCAAAGTACTAGAAATCTGTTGGCTTTTTTTTTTTTTCTTTTTTTTTTTAGGTACAGGGGTGGGGGATTGATCCCAGGACCTCATATGCAGGAAGCCAGTGCTGAACCACTGAGCCACATCAGCTCCCCTGAGTTGGTTTTTTCATTTGTTTACTCGTTATTTTGTTTGTTTGTTTGGAGGCACCAGGGACCAAACCCGGGACCTTGGGACCTCCCATGTGGGAAGCAGGCGCTCAACCACTTGAGCCACATCCACTACCCAGGCTGGCTTTTATAGAGGCTATTTATTTGAGGTAAAAGCTTACAGTCCCAAGGCCATGGAAAGTCCAACTCAAGGTACCATAAGAGGTACTTTCTCACCAACGTCAGCTGCCACGTGTTGAAGCAAGATGGCGGGTGAGCTCTGCCGGTTTCAGCCTTCCCCTCTGGGCTTCCTATTTCAGTCTCAGCTCTCTTCCTAAGGTCAGCTGTAAGCTCTCAGGCAAATGGTCCCTCTCTCCCAGGGGTTTTAGGTATTTGAGCCTTCTTCCTTCTGTCACATGGCAGAATCAAAATGACAAAGTTCTTTCCTCTGTGCGTCCTCTTGGGTCTCTTGAGTGAGTGTCCATTTTTATTGGATCCCAGCAAGGAGGCAGAGACCCAACCTGAGTCACGCCTTACTGGCATAGCCCAATCAGAAGCCCTAAATTGATTTTTATCAAATAAACTTAATCAGAGGCCCCTCACTGAATTTAATATAATCAAAGGGTATCACCCAGAGGAATAGATTAGCTTACAGCATAACCTTTCTCTTTTGGGGATACATAAATAATCTCAAATTGTCATGATAACTCATTTTGGCCATCTGCTCTCCAGAACTATAGGATAACAAATTCGTGTTGTTTTAAGCCACTTGAGTTTGGGATAATTTGTTACAGCAGCAATAGGAAACTAATGTACCCTATCCTTGTTCACCTTGCTTAAACTTCTCTTTGACTATTCCATGTCAAAATGCCACATACTCATCCTTAAGAATCTGGCATAGACAATACCTCTTCCAGAAAACCCTTTCCAAAGCTTTTAGTAATAATTTACAATTCCCTCATGCTCCACCAGTACTTTGCTTGCAGCTGTTATAGCTAACAGCCCATCCTGCCTGTTTTGTCCATAGTTTGTGCAATCATCTGCCTCATAAACTACACTGTACACATTATAAGTTTTTACTCGAAATACTACATTGTCATTTGTTTTGATTTCCACACAGTATCTGTTCCAGTGATTTGCACAGACGGATACAAAAGAAATGGGAAGGCATAAATGAATGGATTCCACACAAGTTTTTCTATAAGCAGTAACTTCTCCCCATGTGATGTGTGGATTCTTGAGCTACACTATTGAATGGAGTGGAGGCAGGCTGGCAGAGCACAAAGAGCCCAGGCACTGAAATCTGAGAGCTTTGGGCTCACATTAATAACACACTGAACCTAAGAAGCCAACTTCATCTGTCCTTAAACAAACCAAAAGGTGGTCTTAAGAAAAAACAGTAGAGGGAGTGGATGTGGCTCACATGGTTGAGTGCCTGCTTCCCACATGGGAAGTCCCGGGTTTCATTCCTGGTGCCTCCTAAAAACAATGAGCAAACAGACCGAAAAACCAATTCAGAGGAGCTGATGTGGCTCAGTGGTTGAGCTCCAGCTTCCCACATATGAGGTCCCAGGTTTAATCCCTGGCCCTGGTACCTCAAAATAAATAAATAAATAGATAGATAGATAGATAGATAGATAGATAGATAGATAGATAGATAAGTAAAAGAAAAAACAGTAGAAAGGATATCAAGTTTAAAGCAGAAACCAAGTAATTAGAAAATAAGAGAATGGCAGAATAAATTAACCCCAAATAACTGTATTTTGGAGAAAAATGACTATTGGATAGATGTGTGGGAAAAATGCAATATTTGTAATCCAACCAATTGAATTAGCAAATGTTATGGAGAAAGGTTATGGTCACCCCTTCCCAGTACAATTCTGGGAACCATCTCAATCTCCCCCCCTGTCTTCTCAGTACAATTCTGGGAACTGCCTCCTATTGCTGCAAAAGTTATGCTTGACTAACAAGAATAGAGTAGAATAGTTAGAAACTGTTCCTACCTGCAGCTAACAGCAAATATCTGCTTCTGTACATT
>PVKH010045574.1:0-10488 GCA_004027955.1 Chaetophractus vellerosus
CTTGCCATTCTCAAGGCGGTCTGCCCGCTAGGAGAGGTCCCCGGGAACCGAACCCAGGGCCTCCCATGTGGTTTCCCAGCGAGCTCTTTATCCACTGAGCTATCTAGCCGGGCCCTTCAATATCAACTTTATTGTAGTTTCTAGCCTGCTTTCCCTACAGAGTTCAAATTTGGCAACACCCATGGTCACATGAGCCAATCCCCTGGAAAATCCTGACTACATACCAGCTGTTGTTATGCCCCAAGACCTGCATAGGGCTCATAGGGATTTGGGGGAAATTATCATTGTTCCCTCTGATACCTTCATGAAGTTGTAGCTGTAATATGGTTCTATAGAAATTAGCAGCAGCAATATTAATGCATTTCATAATATATATATATGAAATCATGTGTAAAATATAAATCCAAACTATGTCATTGTTATTAACTAAATGTGTTTCATGGACAAATTACAAATATTTGTTTAGAACAGAAGCAGGAGTAAGTCAATTCTTTGAATTTTACATCCAGTTAAAGGATGTAAATTCAACTTTTACCTGAAATAAATACCCATTATAAAAACCAACCTAATATTACTGGTACTTTGAATCAGCAGCCCTTTGACAAACTAAACAACAATCAAACATGTAGAGCTATCCACCATTAGTTAGCATTTGCTCACATCCCCTCAATCTATGAATTTCTAAGATAATTTATTATTCCACCAGAAATAAATACAATTAAGATCACCATTGATATCTTCAAAATTAACTCAAATGAGTGTGTGTGCCTTTTACTTGGAATCAAACTACAATTGGACCAAGACTTCTTTGGGGGAACATTGTTTTTCTTCAAATTTTCTGATTTCTGAGGCTCTTGATTGTCTTCAAACTACCCTAATCACTCCAACTCAATGCCCTTGTCAAGAAGCTCTAAAGAAATACTAGTGAAGCTTCTCAAAACTAAATGCTATATACAACCTTGGAAATCTCATACATTTGCTGAAATTTTGTCAGAAATTCTATGGGATTTTTCTGATCTTTACTTCTAAGAAAGAGTTTAGAGTCCTGCTCCCCTGCCCATTCTTGGTCTGTTCTGTTAATTAGTTAACCAGAACCTTCACCTCCATCTTATCTTTGATGTAAGCCACTGTATGTCTTCATTATCTTTCTGCTTGGATTGTTTGTGATGTTTTAATGACCCCTCAGGTACACACTGCCTACCTGCCCCTTCTTACAGACACCCTGACCTTTACTGTGAAAAAATTCTGAATAAAATTCATGCTGGGGATCAGCTTGAGAGAAGAACTCCTTCAGCTGTTCTCCTCCTCACTTCTCTCAACCACTGTGTTAAGAGTAATTTTTTGCACCATCACAGGCTCTGCTGGACAGATTCCCACAAGACATTGCAGGACAGATTCCCACAAAACTCTACTATGCTGTATTAAACTCTGCTTGTATTACAGACCTTTTAACTGAAATATATTTCAAAGTGAAGCAATTATTTTTTCCCACACAAGTAAACAATAATCTTCCTCAAGTCTCCAATAGAAACTAATACTTCCTCAAAAATCCAGAGATTTCATCTTTGATACACCCTCTCAGAAGCTGTCTCTACCTTGAGCAATATTGCCTACTTTCATTCCTATTCCAATCTCTGTGGAATTTCACCACACATTCATTTTCCTATATTCTCATGTTAAATGAAAGTTCATCAGAGATCCCTTCTCTGAACTTTAACCTAAGTTAGCCTTCCCTTCTCCTCTTCATTGGCTTGCATATGACTCTACTGTTCCTTTGAGCCACTCAACTAATTTGTCAATGTACATTTATCAGTTTATATATTTCTTTGTTGCCTTTCTATCCAACTAATTAATTTTAGAATAATAAAACCCTTTGATGCTAAGATTAAACAAGTATCAATTTGACCATTGCTTATGGAATATATTCACAATAAACTGGCCTTCTCTACAATTTGATTCAGCAATTACTTTCATATTAATAAATAATTTACCAAAGTAAGGATGTCTGTTCCTCCATCACCCAAATAGTTGTAAATATATCCATGTCTTTATTGGGAGTACAGTTATCACACTTAGGAAATCAGGACTTTTTCTTTCTGTGGACAAAGCACCATTTTAATGGTTTTTGATCACTCTATAAATTCCATGATTATATCAATCATATAATACAAAACACACACCCTGATTAATTTGGATACAAACACACATATAAATACCTTCAGCACAATTTTCACCTCTAATTATTTAAGTCACATAGCTGCAATTAAGGAAAAGAGATATTTTTCTGTAATTTGGTCATTTTTCCAAAAGTATCCCAAAGCATGCATTTGTCCAGAAATATTGTTTGTCAATTTTGTGTTACTTGTCAAAAAGTATGATTCTCACATTAAAAAGCTTATGAAAATACCCTGATCTTTTCAAAGAAAATTAAATAAACTGATAAAATACATTATTCATTTGTGGAATATATGTATATTCAGGTAAATAGAAGAAAGAACCATCATTTTCAGGGAAGTGCCAATAGCAAGATGAACAGAAAGGGGCTGCTATCATCTTATACTGCCAGGTGAGCTGTTGTAGCCCTTTGCTTTTAGACAGCACTGGTCTTGTGGGAACTCATTTCCAGGCACCTGGGTAGGCCCAGGGTCTAGGGGGAAGGCAAGCACACATCCCTAGGGATAAGCAAATCTGGGTCACCTGAAATATTCCCTTCCTGATCCTGCTGTATTTCTTGACCCTATGCACCAAAGGGCCTTTGGCATCTCCAAAGCTATCTTCTCCACACTCTAAATGCCTGATGGTTAAGATCCTGTGATCTGCATTCCCAGTGTAAATTGCATTTCTGCTGGTCTGAGAACTGAGTGTGTGACTGTAATAGAAGGATTAAGTCTACATCCTCTTAAAAATGATTATAATATTATTAGGAAATTCATAGATTTCTCATGAGGATTAAAAGACAGTATATCTGACCTCTGTAAATGTCCTATATTATTATTTAATAGTGAACTAAAGATAAACCTGTCCTTCAATGCTAGAACTTAGCCACTCCTCAAGTATGAGACAACTGGGCAATCTGGGCAACTCCCAATCCAGAGGCTTAGAGCTGATGCCTGGCAGGATTGTCCTGGGGCTCCAGAGGTTCCAGGGCCTATAATGGTTCACACTGCATCCATATAAGCTGGGTAAGGGACAGGCTAATGTGAGCTCAAATCCATTTTTATTGGCTAGGGGAAATGTAAGAGTAAGGTAGAACATGGAAGAAGGGAGGGAGATATACAGACATGGAAAGGAGACAATGAAAATCAGGTGATTCTATCTACTTATCTTTGCTGAGTGAGGCTAATAATGGCTACTAGCTGGGCCTTAGCCCCTATGGAAGGAAAGCTCTAGATCAGGGCTCTAAGATCACACTCATCCTGTCCCACTTCAGGAACATCCAGCTTGGATTCTCTTCTCTGGGGAGTCAAGTCCAAGGTCCTCATTAATCAGGGACAGAAACTGGACAACAGAGCATGTTGCCATGAATACAGTTCTCCAATCATGTGAACAGGCTCCTTGAAAGTGTTGATCATCTGTACCACTTCCTGCACCAAAAAGATTCTCATGGACTGAAGTCTTTGTTCCTCTAACACACTCTCCAAGCAATGTTATAGGTCTGTGAGGTAGAAGTTTAAGGTATTCTCACATTCTAGAGAAATGGGTGCTAACAAGTGGAAGTAGAATGAGGAAGATCCATTTCCAGTATTCTCCTATACTATATTACTGCTCATTGACAAAGATCCCAGTCTCTCAAGAGCCATGATGGAGAAGCACAATGAAATTAATATTGTTTTCATGTCTGCTCACATAACATTAATTCTGAATCTCATGTATCAAGGAGTAATTTTGAATTTCAAACCTCATTATTTATGAAATACATTTCATAGGGCTATAGTTGCCCTAGATAGTGATTCTTCAGATGGATCTGAGAAAAGTCAGTTGAAAACATTCTGGAAAGGACTCACCATTCTAGATGCCAATAAGAACATTTATGATTCATGGTAAGAGATCAAAATATAAATATCAACAGGAGTTTGGAGGAAGTTGATTCCAACCCTCATGGATGACTTTGAGGGGTTCAAGAATTCAATGGAGGAAGTGACTCCAGATATGGTGGAAATACCAAGAGATCTGAAATAATATCTGGAGCCTGAAGATATGATTGTATTTCTGTAATCTCATGATTAAATTTAGCACATGAGGATTAACTTCTCATTTGTCATGTTCTTTTATCCATTCTGCAAATCTCTTCCTTTAAATGGAGAGTGTGCTTGGTTGAATTATCTATTCCAATTTTCACACATTCTTAATCTTAATCTCTGTCCCAGTCTGTGTGAACCCATTACAAATAGGACTTTATGAAGAATTTTGTTAAGGAAAGGCCTACCTGAATGGGGATGTGTCTTAATTCAGATTACTGGAGGCACCATGTCACAAATGCCATGGAGGCAAGTAGGAAGTTACCAAGAACATGGAAGATAAAGGAGAAGATATTGTCATGTCAAGCGATGCAGGGATACAGGTCAAGAAAATCCAAGCATTGTGGCAAGCCAGTACCAGATAGCTACTGAACCCAGAAAGAAAAAAAATATTTCTAGCCTATGAAACCATTAAACAACAAATTCCCATTGCTTCAGTCACCTTATTGTGTGGTATTTTTCATAGCAGCCTGACTCACTAAAACAGAGTTTAATATATTTACTTTAAGGTAATTAAGATAAGATAAAATAAGTTAAAATTTACTTCTACCATTCTGCTGATTGTTTTATATATCTTATACCATTTTTGGTCCTCATTTCTTCCTCAATTATTGTCTTCCTTTTTGTTTAGATGATCTTTAATAATGAGCTATTTGGAATCTCTTCTCATTTAATTTTCTGTAGATTTATAGATATTTTCTTTATAGATCATGAGTATTACATTATATATTGATAAAAAGAGACTATTTAACAAAAGATTTAAGAATAATAAACATTTATGCACCTAATTAAAAGGCCAAACAATATATAAAGCAAACATTGACAGAATTGAAGGGAGAAATAGTTCTGTAATAATATTCAGAGGTTCCATTATGCAACTTGAAATACTGGATAGAATGTCTAGATAGAAGGTTGATAAGGAAATAGAAAATCTGAATAACAGTATAATTCAACTTGATGTAAGAGAATATATAGAACACTGCGTCCAAAAACAGCAGAATACACATTCTTTTCAAGTGCACCTGAATCATTCTCCAGGATAGACCATTGAACACAGGAGGGACTATCTAGCCCATGACCCAGTTGTGAGGAAAGCCTTGTGAGCAAGAGCTCAGCACAGGTGCCAGCATAGTTTGAGATTGCCCATTTGGGCAACCTGGGCTGGGAGTTGAGGCTTGTTTATCTGAATGTATAATACCAGACCTGGAGGCCAAGAAGACAGTAAAGGGTGAAGGGATCAGGATCCAATTTTACCCTGACACTATCCTGCATTTCCCAGCCTCACATGAGTTCATCTTGTCTTTCTCTTCTTCCATGGGTGAGGACAAGGTCATCAGGAACTGATGGCCCCTGGCAGCTTATTTTGCACAGGCCAACTCATTCCTCATGACAAGGCACTCCAGATTTTGGCAAAGGATAGCTGCTGGGGGAGTGAGAGAGAGAATTGGGCTGTGGCTTGGCTGTGTACCTAATGATTCTGGGGCAAGGAAAAGAAGAGCATGACTGCTCTCAGGGAAGTTCTTCCAGCATTGTGTCAAGAACTGAGTTCTTTACCTTGGTTTGGACTCTTTGCCATTACAGAAACTAATCAACTTTAAGAACCCTCTATGCAGAAAAATACAGTCACAAAATTGAATGTACACTTATGGAGGTGCAGCCCATGTCACACACACACAGGTTTTGTGGGAAAGTAGTTATTTAAACATGTATACTTTAGAATTCCCTGAGATGCTTGTCAACAACACAGATTACCAACTTCCACAACATACTTTCCAAAACAGTTTCTCAAGGGCTTGAACAGAGACAGTGTAATTGTAAACATGCTTCCCTGTATGCTTTCAAGCCCAGGGTTCACTGCATAAAAGCATGCACAGCATTGAATCATTCTTGTTCATCTCTCTTCTCCATCTCTGTTAAGGCTCATGATGGGGTAGAAAATCTGATATGACTATAGAATAGATGAGGAGGAAGGTGATGAGGAAGAGGGAAAGACTCTCAAGCCAGTGGGCAAGAGTGAGAAAGAGATGTGTGTTGTGGAGTATATGTGATGGTTTCCATAGTCCAAGTCAGGTGCTTCTATGACAAGGCTGGGAGATGTGTGAGCCTAATGAGAAAATCAGGACATATTATACCTACCTGGTGTCATCACAGTAGCCAAATGGTCATGGGATGGTCCTCTGTGGATTCTGTGGATTTTGTGATTCCAGCAATATGTGCAAACAATTGTAGGCCTGGCTGTGAGAATATGGTGGGTGTTCACATCCAGCCCTGGGTGGATAGGTATATTCCATAAATGAGGTGCTTGGATTGGCATGTCCATAAAACAGCCCATTGTCCAGCAAGCAGAACCAACACACACCATCACTCTAACTCAGACCAGTAAAAGCTTAAGCTGGATGTGGCACAAGAGGAAGACCTTGTCTTGGTTTGGGCCTCCTGACTCAGGTGGCATGAGAGATGAAAGGAACCTGTTCCATAATAATAGATGTCTGAAGACTGCATCTGAGTTTGAGCACCATCAAATTTTGGAAACTTGAGCAAATACCAATCCCAGTTGGAATTTACTTTTTAAATATATTTTTTTCCCAATAATCTTGGTGATACAGTGGTAGTGTAAGAGGCAGAGGAGACTGCCCTGTTGCCTGGGGCATAGGGGTCTCATGCAACCATCATTGGTTATTTCATTCATTAATTCTATGAATATTGACACCAGTCCTTATTTCCCTGTCCTCTGGCTGAGTTATATGAGAGCAGTGACAATTAACACAAAATTATGATCCTGAGGAATCTGTATCCCTCAAGTTCACCCATTACTTTTCAAAATAGAGGAATTCCTGAGAGGTTCACTGTGAGCTGGGGCTTAAAGGAGAGGAAAGCTCAACAACATGACCTGTATTCCAGGTGACATTCTAAACACAAATAAAATCCTAATGTCTTGAGAGGATGCCCCAGCACAGAACCCCATGCCTAGACATCTCCCCAGACTGCTAACCCCAAATGAGTTATCTGAGGGTGATCTTTTCTCCTGGAAAAATTCCACCTCTGGAGGTTCTTAATTCTGAGAGACGTGTCCATCCCCCTCCCTATATTTGAATCAGGGTCCTTTGGGTGCTTCAGCTGAACAAGAAGAAGGTGAACATGACACTCCAGTTCCAAGCCAGGCATGGTTTGTTGCACATAGTCCACCAGCTGCTTGGGGCAGGCAAGGTCTGAAGGCTGCAAGAAATCCTCTGAGGCCTGGTCCAGCCAGGTGCCCAGGAAGGAGGAGGTGGACAGGAAGGCTGTATAGTAAGGGGAATGGCCTATCCTTTTACACAGCCATCCAATTATTACCCACAAGGTGCCTGGGATCCTGTGTCTGCACCTACCTGTCCAGTGGGCAGTGTCTCACAATTTCCAACCCATCACAGCCCGTGCTGGCAGTGGCAGGACTGGATGCCAGTAAGGAGCTAGAAAAAGCCTCAATTGTAGAAATTTGTTTATCTGTGGTCTGAACAACTCTCCCCTTCTTCAACAAATTCTGTTATACTTTGTTTCACTCTGCTGCTGCCTTCCACTGGAAATCCATGAAGTCAGGGAGGGGTTGTGTTGCTGATGATGGTTGGATGCTAGCACACATTAGGAGCTTCATAAATATGAGGACCATGTGGGAACAATGTCTATCACCTGCCTCAGCCATCCTGAACCTTTGTGGACCCTCAATCAATAGTCTATGCCTAAGGTGCTACCATATTCTCTGTGTGCCATATGTAGGTCTCCTCTTTTCACTGCTACTGTGCTCTCAAAAGCCAGGTTTGCAAACTATCCCATCCCCTAAACAGTTGAGCTCACAGGACTGAGGCTCAAAGCAGATGCACAGCAAGTTGCTTGTGGCACCTGCTGATCTAGTTTGGTTGTTAGCGGTGGTTGGTGGAAGAGGAGCTAGGATGGGGCTGTGTTGGGCACCAGTTCTCTCATGGCTGGCTCTGAATCCCCAGGCTTCTCTCTGCATCCAGTGTCCCTGAACCCATGACAAAGACCTCCAGCTCAGCCCTCTAGTGGGCACATAGGTTGTGTGAGACTCAGGACCATGCCCAGCTCCTCCTTGCCTCAATCCCACATTCCTCATCCTGCTCTGGGGTAAAAGGTACCCTTCTCTCCTTATCCAGAGTCCATCATTTTCTTGGATGCTTCAGGTATCCACCACACCCATTCCAATGAGGGAAGGGTCCTCCAAATCTAGAAGAGACCCTGCCAGTGTCATATCTCACATACTGGGTGTATCACCTGCTAACATTATTTAGCATTAGTGTAGGATGACCTGAGTGGAATGGACATCTGAGGGGAGCAAAATATCTATATCCTTGTTTCCCTGAATTTGGCTCAAGGCTGAAAAAAGTTTTGGCACATATTAGACACTTCATTTATGTTTGAGGGAAGCAGTAGCCCTGAGAAGCCCATTCCCACATCTTAGCAAGATTGGTCCCAGCTCTGATTATATCAAGGAAGGGGTTGTCTTAAATGTCATCTCAAACTGCCTGTATGGATGAGACAAGTGATCTGTTAAAGGTTAAGTGCCATGATATGTGAGCCTGAGCTCCTTCTGGGGCAGAGGAAAATGCCACACATAGACAAAACCTGCTTTGCCCACCCTTTCTGCAGAGCCAAACACCATGGATAAACTTTCCAGGGCTTCTCTCCTTTGGTCCTAAAATTTACTCCAGCATGTTGGTCCTCTTAACCCACCACTTTTCAGAGGAGATAATGGAAGCTGTAAATTGACTTTCACCAGACAGGCTAGTGAGTGGCAGAGTCATTACTGGGCCATGGGAGGACAGGTTTCTGGTGTTCTGAACAGCAATTCCAAGATTTGTTGGATATTGAAGGCTCTGTAGGTGCCCAGAAAGATAATGATACAGTACAAGTCCAGGAAGGCAGCACTAGTGCTCCTCCAGCATCTCTAGCCTGCTTGGCTTGATGGACCACACTGTGTAGGTCCCAGACCTGCTCATGACCAACTCATATACACACTGGTGTGGGGCTAAGGAAGAACATACAGTCAGAGGGTACAGACTGTCATGCCAGGTGGTTCTCAGCTCCTTAAGACCCATCAGTCCCCAGAGCTCCATCACTCATGAAGGAACCTCCTCTAACCTAAGACAAACCCTGAGTCCTCAGGCTAGGTTAGTTCATCTGTACAATGGAGAGAATGGCCTCAGCAGTGCTACTGGGGGGTCAAGAGGAATAATACACACAGCAGGCTAGCCTGGCACCTGACATTCCAAAGTGCCAGGAGGTTCTGGGTACCTGCCAGTGTGCTACATTCAAGAGAATGCAGTCATCCTGTACTGCGAGTAGGCAGGGGGTACAGGGCCCAACTAATCCTGCAGCTTTTAGATTTTTTATCCTTTTGGTCAATGCAGAAGCCAAAACATGAACAGAAAGGAATATTCACACTATTTGGGCTCCAGGCACTCAGAGCAATGTTGGAACCCTGTGATTCTTGCACAATCTCCCTATTTCATAGCAGCAGAAACACATGACCAAAAATAAGGTCAAGAAAAGGGTGTCCAATCTGACATATGAAGCCACAACTTCTCAAGTTAAATGCTCAATACTTCCCTTAGGCCATGACCCTGGATAGAGCCAGCCCCTCCCCACCTTAGGTGAGATTTCAAACACTCAGCATCTGTTTTGGTCAGCCACAGGTGTGCCTTTTGAAATATACCAAAAATTGGTCAGTCTTTATAAAGGGTATCTATTTGGGGTACATGCGTACAGTTACCAGGCCACAAAACATAAATTTCTTCCCTCACCAAAGTCCACGTGTTGGAGCAAGACAGCTGCAGGGGTCTCCAGGGTTCAGGCTTCTGGGTTCCTCTGTTCCTGCGGCCACGTTTCTCTCTGGGCTTAGCTTCTATTTCCTCCACAAGTTCAGCTGTAGACCATGCATCTCTCCACAAGGCCAGCTGCAGACTATCCGGCAATCAGCTCACTCCAACATCAGAACTGCTTCTCAAATCTGCTTCTCTCAATCTGCTTCTCCAAATCAGCTTCTCCAAATCTGCTTCTCTCAATCTGCTTCTCTCCAATCTCTGCTTCTCTGCTTCTGCTGCCTTTTGTCTAGCCTTTCATACTTGAGACCATGCCCACTGAGGGGTGGGGCTCAATGTCCCACTGACTGGCAGTTAACACCCTAATCATAACTTAATCATGCCCAGATGAACATATTAGTTTACAAGAATAATCCAATTTATATTTTTGGAATTCA
>PVKH010045575.1:0-10492 GCA_004027955.1 Chaetophractus vellerosus
ATTTAGAGTAATATCATAGAATGTTAATGGATTATACTTCCAAATCAAAAGACTAGGCTAACAGAATGGATAAGGAAACATGAACCATTCATACCTCTCTGCAGAAGACTCACTTTAGACACAAGGATGCAAATAGACTGAAAGTGAAAGGTTGGAAAAAGATATTTCACACAAATAATAATCATAAGATGGCAGGGGTAGCTATATTGGTGTCAGAGAAAACACACCTTAAATGCAAATATATATGTATATAAGAGATGCAGAAGGAATTATTTTTTCATAAAAGGGATAGTCCATCAGGAAGGAGTAACAGTCATAAATATCTATGCACCTAACCAGCGTGTGTTGCTGTAAAGTGAGTGTTTCAGTAAAGGGTACCATGATATAAGAAAGACAAGACAAAGAGTTTAAGAGAAAGCTGGGGTCAGGGGGTTAACAGAACTCCACTGCCTAGCCCTGAAGCACAGACAACACAGCACTTTTATTGGCAGAGTATAGCTCCTGTTACATGCAGAAAAGCTATTCTTGAACTTTAAGCAGGAGTCCTTTGCTTGCAAGGTCTGTTTCTCTAATCTATCTATATCTATCTTATCTCATCCTTGAGCTCTTGGAGTCAGCAAGTGTCCAGACAGTGTTCACAAGGTTTTCCTCTTGAGCCAGTCTCTGGTATTCCAGACACTCTGGCTTTGTACTCTGAGCCAAATTCTGCCAAATCTCAAGGATTCTTTCTCATTATTTAAACTTTTCTGTTTAAATAAGAAACAGAAGAGGAAAAAGTATCCTGACACAATCCTTTATAAAAGTTGCCAACTTCCTGATAGTTTAAGGTAAACCAATTTTGATAGTAATAGCAAGGCCAGGTCACAGCCTCCTATCTAGGTTCCAAACTGAGCTGAGTGTGGGAAACAAAATAGCCAATGTGGCAGAAGACCTCCATTGTAAGGGGTGAGGATCATTGTCCTACCTCCATAGGACCTCAATTTCTCTCCTGATGACTCCTCTGTGACTGTGCCTGCCTTCGGTTGTTCCTTCCCTGAGGAATCTTGCCCATCATTGGCTACCAGTCACCTAGGGCCAAGCAGGGCAAAGTATTTTGACAGCTATGCCTCCATGGTCTCCACACCCAGCACCAGCCTTGGGACTTCTTCACCCATAGGTGGGGCCCTATCTCTCATCACTGGTTATGGGAAGCCCAGGTTTCTGAGAGGGCCTAGGAAAAGGCATTGGGCAGGAGACAGGCAGTTCAACACCAACTCTTAGAAGACCTACTGAACCAAGGAATGCCAGGCTCAAGGCACAAGGCAATCTTACCAGTGTTATGTGTACAGGACACCTCCAGGTTATTATAGGAACAATGGGATGGGGGAAACTATATAAACTGTGTACAGGAAGAAAAAGGGGTCACAGAGTCAGGCAAATAGGTAGGCAGGTGAGAAGGAAGGAAAGGAGACCTTGGGGTGAAAAATTAATTCAAAGGTGTTTTAACCAAAGAGCCCCCAAGTCTCCTCACTCCTTTCATTTCTTTGTTCTTGATTTCCAAATGTGGAAGGTGAGGGAGATGAAGCAGTGGCCTGGGTGATGATTTACTGTTCAGCATGATGAGATTGAGAAAGGGCCTGGCAGATTAACCTAAGAATTGATAATAAAACAAGAAGCATGATTATTCCAATAAGAGATATTATCCAGATTCATATGCTTAGGCCATGAAACCAATTTGAGGAATTTAACCACTGTAAATTAGCAAGTGTTTAAAACACATTTTGTTGAGCAAGAAGTTGTATTTGAGGTAGTCAGTGTTCCCAGTGTTGCTGGAGAGCCAGTACTTTTCCCTGTAAATGGGAAGAGAAGGCTCCTTGAAGGTGAATTTTAACTTGTTCCCAAGAAAGTTGGGAGCTATTCCAAGGCAAAGGGGTGACACAAAACTTAACATGTTCCCAGTCATGCTGCAAATCTTGTTCAGTAAGCAGAGCTTGTTGTTTTTCACCTATCCAGAGACTAGATGCTTCTAAATCATCAAGTTTAGTAAGAATATTATTATCAATATGAGTTTGAGTCATAAGTTTGTTAGTAACATTGAGCATAAATTGATTAACAACATGAACAGTTTAGACAAATACTGTTAAATTGATGGCCATAGTGGTGGCAGTGGTGGCTATGATAATAGCTGAAATAATGAAAGTAATAAATAAATAACAATTTTTTTAGGTTTAATTGTTTAAGACTTCCCCAAGTTACTCCCTGAGTTTGTATAATGTTATGGCATGGTTGTGTCCAGGAGTTTCTTTGTTTCTCCATCATTACCTTCTCCATCTGTGGTACTGGGTTGAATGGGTGATATTTCCAGCTCATGGTATAGCTTCATGTTCTTTGCTGGCAGCCTATGGTGGACTGTTGGAGTAAGCACATGAGCACACCCTTTCCCCCACGTTATGAGGTTATAGGTTCCTTTTTAAGAACCATCTCTTAACATTTTTTGTACAGAATTTTAGCTTGTATTTAATGACTCTCCTGATGAGGGGAGAAAGGTTTTTCAGCTGCAGAAAGGCCATCTTTAACAAAATTTTAAAAATTAAAAGTATAAATTTAAAAGATATAGTGCAAGGCTACTGTATTTGTAGAGGAGGTATCCAGACTCCCCCTTTTTTGTTTTATTGTTTTAGATAACATGATATATCATAAATATTTTCAAGTCTGAGTTAATTGGATTTTATTAGAGGTTATTTGGAAACCAGTTTGGGTAACAGAATTTTGGAGATGTTTATAGAGCTGTGTTAAAAGTGTTTTTGAGGGGGCTGCAATGAAGATAAATACATGCTTGAGGGAAGGCAGTACGAGTAGGGTGTGAAGCCTTAAAGACATAATATTGACACAAGGTGGGTCTATTGAACATTTTTGTGGCAGGACTTTTTATTGATATTTAGTTAGTGAATTTTTGTTAAGAATTAAAAGAATATAAAATAAGTAAAGGATTGTTTATAAACAGGGGTTTAACTGTTATATTCCAATCTTTTATGATATGTATGCATACATTCACATGCTTACCAAACCAGGGGATGCACTGATATACTTGGCATATTTTTGGCTAGAGTTCTGGATAGATATAAGATAAATGTTAATATGTATATTTAGTTTAATAAGCTTATGCTGACAATTAGAGTGAGAAACAAGAATAACATAATCAATTAAAATATTAAATTAATACTGAACAGAGTTATAGAATGATAGATAAATGGGGCAGTTTTACATATGATCCTACTAACATTTAGCTTTTGGTTGGGAAGTTTTGAAATAGTAACTGATACTAGAGTTTTGATTGAAAACACTTGTGTAGAGCACCTTTTCCTAGGGTGGACTTTAACTGGTTTGATTAGGGACTATCTTTTCACTGTGTTTATGATTAATGAACTTGATGCTATAGATGTTAGCTTGTGAGCACTGTGTCAATTCCTGAGGAAGTGGCCACCCACTTCAGGAGGGAACACAGCACTCTTTAGGCTGTACATTCTAAGGTTATGCATCAGTCCCTGAGAAAGTGGCCAGCTTTCTTAGGGAGAAACACAACACCTTTTTGAATACACTTTATTTGTTCTTATGTGTTATAAAACATCTCTGATGTGCTCACTGTTTTAGATTCTATTATTCTTTCTAAAATATGAAAAGTGATGACTGCCAAGACATTGGTTTGCTGATTAACAAGGTTTTTTGCATGGTGTTTTATTTTTAGGTTTGAATAATACCCAATAAATTTCTTCCCTACTACATTCAGTTTTAGGATTGATTAAACTCAAAAGAAGAGATTTATATATGCATTCAATAATATATATTTAAGTTTAACTTACAAGTTATCAAATTACTTAAGTACATAATGTATTTTTGATTAGTGTTTAAGCATTTTGTATAGTTTATAATTACAGTAAATTATATAACAGCAAATAATAAGACTTTTACCTAACAAACATCCAATGAATAAACTTTTATTTCTTATGGGTTTAAGGTTCCTAACCAGTGAAGTTATGTAGGCTAGTAGCATGATCAAAATGATTTCATTCTTTCTATTTTGTATAGTTTGAGAAAAATTATTATTTTATTATTTTGGCTGTGGGGCAGCACATTAACATGTAAACTTAGTACCCACATTGGTCCTGCTGTTAGCATTTTAATTGGAACTGGGGTGGTGACTCACAGTGTAGAATTTAAACTTGATTTGTTGTTGGCTTTCTTATAGGAAGGGGAATGCAGGCTGACTTGACTTGTTTACGGAGATACTAAAGAAAGCCTTAGCAAATTTCAAAATAAAGTGATAGTGACATAGCTGGATATTAATTTTTTTTGCAACAAACTAGCAATATTTGGGACTGCTGCATACTGCAATGGTGTTATTTTAATGTACCATAATTTACTGATATTCACTACCCCAGGCAGCCCCTAATGGCTGCTTTCCTTTTGCAGCTATATACCTGCTTCTTTAGCAAAGGTGGAGTAAATCAGATAAACCTGAGTTAAAGCATCCGCCTCTTGATTTTTAGGTGGAGAGGTTGTTTCTGTGACATATAAACATTGTTAAATTTTAGGAATTTTATACACTTTTAAGTATTTATATGAACATTTTATTCATATAACTTTAATTAAGAGACAGTTAAAGAATACCTTTTAATTTTATAACAATTTCAAATACTTTCCATTTAGACTATGGCATACCAAATAAACAACTATTTTATTACTTTACTTTCTCTAAGGTGAAAGAACAAATCTTTTGCAATAATTTGAAATAAAAGGCTAATTTTCAGGATTTGATTTTGAGAAAGCAGGTTTGAACACTGTTTTTCCAAAAGTGATAAAACTTGTTTCTCCAAAGAAACAGTAAGGTTAAAGTATAAGAACCTATTTTGATAAATCAGACTTCCTTTTTTGTATACTAATTATTCAGGAGAAAAACTCTTTGTAAACTTTTATTAAAACAGAATAAGGACTTGAGAAACTTTGAGAAAGAACAAAACTTTAACTTTGTATTATTACAATACTGTTTGACATTAAAACTTTTAAATCTTTATAGACAGACCCATTAAATCTTACTTAATTTTGCCCACAAAAATTCTTTTTCTGTGTACCTTCTGCACCTTCTATATTCATTCAGGTTTTCTTCTGCATTTTACTCTTTTTAAATAACCAGTCATTTTATTTTAGAATAAAATTACTTTCTTTTTCCTTAAAAAAAACCACATTCTATACACATTCTATATTCAAGTTACTAAAATGATTTTGGAAACTGTTTCCAAGCAAACTGCTGACAACTTACAATTACCATCAACAATTAAACAAACTTGTCAGAATAATGATTTACTTTGATTTTAACTATTTTTATTATTTTAAATTAATACCCATATTTATTTATTAATATAAGTGCTTATTTAATTTTTAGCCATTTGAATAGAGCTCTTTTAATAATTTTCATTCATCAATTTAATATTACCACCCAGAGGTATCAAAATATACACTGACATTGAACAAACAGACAAACACAAAATGAGTTATGACACATTAATAGAAATATACATCTTTGATTTTACTGCTTTTGAGAATTTTTCTGGAAACTGTGTAGCCAAGTTTTCCTACCTTTCTAGTAGTTTAATTCTATTAACCCCTATCAGCCCACAATCTTATCATCATGTAGGCAGTAAGGGGTTCACAGAGTTGCTGCTGGAATGTTTTCCCTATCTTAGTTAACTCTTTTGCAGTACAGTGATTCTCTGGCAACTAATGCTAGATCTTCCCAATATTAATCTCACTAAATCTTCTGGAATAGGCCTTTTCACTCCTGAATTAGCTAGATAGACTTTGTTTTGTTTCTTAAATATTAATTTTTCAGTAGTGGCAAGGTTCAGGCCAGCACTGTACTATAGCAATGTCAGAATACTGAAGTTGAGCCTGAATACCTAAATATCCTCCAGATCCCATGAGTTGCTCAAATGTTATGTTTAGCATTGACATTTCTGGATGCAATAATATGAGCTTCATCAGCCCACCATGTTTTAATGGTAAAAATTCAGAGTCAGTGAGGCAGGTTCTAGTTAACTGATCAAAGTCCCAAGGAATCAATCTTTCTATTTGGGAAAGACCTCACAAAATTCCAAAGGTATATGGAAAGTTAGGTCCACATTTAGCACATGCAATCTTTAATTCCTTCAATACCTTAAAATTCAGAGAAGTATAAGTAAATTGTTGCCTTTCCTGCAGCACTTGAGCATTAGGTGCTATGGGGGTCACTTGGACAGGGAACATATAAGCATCCACATCTCTGGCTAATTGAGCCTCTTGGATGACTTGTTGTAATGTAGAAACATTTGGAACTGTGATAGTAGCCAGAGTGGGAGAGGTCATAGCCTCGTCTAAGCTGGGAGCAAAAGGGTGGGGTCTTTTTAATTCCTCCATTGAACAAGATTCTTCTGGGGCCATTGTGGTTGCTGCTTGTACAGAAGCACAAAAGCAATCAAAATTGGGGAGTTTTTCCTTTTCTAAAACATATTCCTCCTCCAGCATAGTTGCTAAAACAGATGGAGTGGTTTCCTTTTCTACACCTTTCTTCTCAGTATCAGAATCATCACTAACTTGTTCAGACTGCAAGGGCTCAAGAGCTAGAGATATTAAGCTACACAATGACCATACTTGAACAGGAATAGGCTCTCCTTTCCTATATTCCCCTTTTAGTTAAGAAACTACCTTTTCCCACTGTTTACTATCAAGAGTCCCTTTTCTTTTTTTAAAAATATTTTCTAGATTCTTTTTCTTTATTTATTACATATCCCCCCCTTCTGCTTGCTCTTGCTGTGTGTCCATTCTTCTGTGTTTTTCTATGTTTGCTTCTTGTCTCCCCCCATCTTTGCGGAGGTGCACTGAGTTGGCCCTCTGTGTCGGCAGCTCGCTCCATTCATGGGTGGCTCCATTCTGTTTTCATGGGCAGCTCTGCTCCATGTTTTGTGGGCAGCAGTCCTCCATGTTATTGTGGGCTGCCGGGTTCTGCGCTTCATAGGCAGCAGCTCTGCTTTTCATGGGTGACTTTGCCATGCCCGTGGGGGCTCTGTGCTGCCTGTGGTGGCTTTTTTGCCTTGCCCATGGTGGCTTTTGCCCCACCCACAGAGGCTTGCCTTTCTCAAGGCCATCTGCCCACTCAGAGAGGTCCCCGGGAACCAAACCTGGGGCCTCCCATGTGGTACCCCTGCATGCTCTTTATCCACTGAGCTATCTAGCCAGGCCCAAGAGTCCCTTTTCAAGGAACCAATAGCAACATTTCTGTACTAGCACAAATAAATCCTCTATACTTTGTTTTTTAACTTTCACACCATGAGTGTGGAGTAGATAAAGAAGCAGTAATTTATATTCACCAGAAAGAGAAGAAGTTTGTCCCATGGTTACCTTGACTAACACATTATCCAGAACAAGGGGGAATTTTCAAATGGGGAACACTCACCCCCTCTCGACCTCTGGTATCAGCAGCACAGAAAATCCCAAGTTTCTGATACAACAGAACCTTCTTTGTTGAATCCCACGTTGGGCACCAGATGCTGTTGTAAAGTGTCTCAACAAAGAGTACTACAATATAAGAAAGACAAGACAAAGAGTTTAAGAGAAAGCTGGGGTCAGTGGGCTAGCAGAACTCCACTGTATAGCCCCAAAGCAAAGAAAACCCAGCACTTTAATTAGCAGAGTAAAGTTCCTATTACATGCAGGAAAACACAGTCACTGATTAGCTATTCTGGATTTTAAGCAGGGGTCCTTTGCTTGTAAGGTTTGTTTCTCTAATCTATCTATATCTTATCTCATCTTTGAACTACTGGAGTCAGCAAAAGTCCAGACAGTGCTCACAAGGTATTGTTCTTGAGCCAGTCTCTGGTGTTTCAGACACTCTGTGTTCTTACTGAATCAAATTCTGCCAAATCTCAAGGATTCTTTCCCACAAGTGTGCCCCAAAATAGATGAGGCAAACTTGCAAAACTGAAAGGAGAAATATATGTGTCTGCAAAAGTAGTTGGAGACTTCAACTTGCCATTCACATCAGTAAAAAATACTAGAGAGAAAATCAACAAGGGAACAGAGAACTTGAACAATATGATAAATGAGCTGGACCTGACAGACACGTACAGAACATTGCACAACAAATCAACAGTTTATACATTCTTCTCATGTTCTCAAAGATATTTCTACAGGATAGACCACAAGTTGAGCAGCAACACAGCTCTCAATGAATTTAAAATTGAAAGTATACAATGCACCTTCTCTGATGATAATAGAATGAAGCTGGAAATCAATAATAGGTAGGAAAGGGAATTTTTGTAAATATATGGAGGCTAAATAACACACTCCTAAACAATCAGTGAGTTACAGAAGTAATTGCAAGAGAAATTAGTAGATATCTGGAGAGGAATGAAAATGAGAACACAAACTATCAAAACTTATTTGGTACAGAGAAGGCAGTGTCTAGAGGGAAATCTATAGCACTAAATGCCTATACTAAAAAGAAGAAAGTATTAAAATCAAAGACCTAACTGAACAACTGGAGGAACTAGAAATAGAGCAGCTAACAAATCCCAAAGCAAGTAGAAATAAATAAATAACAAAGATTAAAGTGGATATAAATTAAATTGGGAGCAAAATATAATGGATAAAATAAGAAAAAAAACAAAAACTGCTTCTTTGAGAAAATCAATAAAATTGATACCTTAGCAAAACTAACAAAGCAGGAAAAAAGAGAAGATGCAAATAAAATCAGCATTGAAAGTGGGAACATTTTGATTGGCCCCCTAGAAACAAAAAAGAATCATAAAAGGATATTATAAGAACCTCTAGGCCAACAAATTAAACAACCTAGATGAAATGCACAAACACGGACAAACTGCTTTGGCTCTACAATAAAGGAATTCCCTCAACAATCCAATCACAAAGACATTGAATCAGTTATAAAAAATCTTCCAACAAAAAAATGTCCAGTACCAGATGGCTTCACAGATGAATTCTGAACCTTCTGAGAAGAATTAATACAAACCCTGTTTAAACTCTTTCAAAAAACCCTGTTTAAACTCTTTCAAAAATTTACCCTTAACAGAAGGGTAAATTACCCAAAACATTATATGAAGCCAGCATTGCCCTAATACCAAAGCCAGGTAATGATACTACAAGAAAAGAAAATTACAAGCCAACTTCTCTATGAACATAGATGCAAAAACCCTTAATAAAATCCTTTTAACTTAATCTAACATTATATACAAACAATTATACACCATGAGAAAGTAGTTTTTATTCCTGGTGTGCAAGGTTGGTCCAACATAAGAAAATCAATTAACCTAATAAACCACATTAACAAATTAAAGGGAAAAATGTATTATTTCAATTGATGAAGAAATGGCATTTAACAAAATTCACCATTCCTTCTAAATAAAAACACTTCAAAAGTTATGTATAGAAGGAAATTCCTCAACAAAATAAAGGGGATATATGAAAATCCCACATCCAATATTATATTCAATGGGGACAGGTTGAACTCTTTCCCTTTAAGATCAAGAACAAGAAAAAGATGCCAACTGTCATCACTCTTATTTAACCTGTGGTAGAAGCAATTAGGCAAGAGAAAAAGGCATTTAAATTGGAAAATATGAAGTAAAACTCACTATTCACAGATGGCATGATCCTATATTTATAAAATCCCAAAATAGCAATAACATATCTATTAGAGCAAATAAACGAACTCAGCAAAGAGGTAGAATAGAAGATATACATCCAAAATCAGTGACATTTCTAGAAATTAGTAATGAGCAAGCTCAGAAAGAAATCAAGAAAAAATCCATTTAAAATAACAACAAAAAGACTCAAATATCAAGGAACTAATTTAACCAGGAATGTAAAAGATTTGTATTTAGAAAAGTCTAGAAAAATGGTAAAAGAAATTAAAGAATATCTAAACAAATGGAAGAGCATTCTGTATTCAAGGATTTTCAGGACTTAGACTTTTCCTGAATGACATTACAATGACAGATACAGGCCATTACATATCTTGAAATAACCTACAAAATTGTGTGGGAAAGAGTGGAAGCTACAATGTAAACTATAACGCATGTTTAGTGGCAATGTTCCAAAATGTTTTCATCAATTTTAAGAAATGTACAATGCTAATGAAGATTTTTCATAATATAGGAAAATATGAGAGATTGTAGGGAGTGGGGCATATGGGAATCTTGTATATTTTTATGTAACATTTATGTAATCTAAATTTTTATATTTATTTTTTAAATTAATTTTTAATTTATTTTTCATATATCTATATATATTTTTAGGATACATTGATTAGAAAAATGTTACACAGAGATTCCAGGAATACCCATATGTCACACCCCCACCCCTCCCACAACCCAACACATGCACATCCCTAAGTGTGGCATAACACCTCTGATAGTTACACACATTTTCGGGCTTTGCCATCAGACATAGATCACAGTTCAGGCCA
>PVKH010045576.1:0-10490 GCA_004027955.1 Chaetophractus vellerosus
CCTTGCTATGTGACAGAAAAACCAAGGACCAAGGATCCCCGACAGCCAGCCCCAAAATACCACAGTCTTCACAGAAAAAGCATCACTTTGCTGACACATCAATTTTGGACTTTTCCTGGCCTCAAAACCATAAGCCAATAAACTCCCACTGTTAGAGGGAAAAATGGACTAGACACAGAGTAATGCATGGAGAAACAGGGTAATGTGTGATGGTCACATATGTCTTGAAATGACTAAGATATCAAAATTAGTTATGAGGAAAATATGAGTAAATAAGAAATAAAAGATAAATGAACAGATCATTTCAGAAACACCAAAGAAAGCAATTTAGTATCAAATAATAAAATCAAAGGAAAAATATTCTAATATTACCTAATAGTATTAAGAATGAGAAAAATTATGACCAGAAGCAGTTACTCAGTTCCTATCATTACTCATCAATAGCCTTTATTCCCTTAAGATATAAAATACAATTCAAATTTCTGCTAACAAATCAGAGGTACACTAAAAGAGAAACACAGGTAAAATGCTTTGTTTTTTATTGAATTATCTGGATTAAAAGAAAGAGGTCAGTCTTGGATTCATATATAAAAGAAGAAATCTCTACATCATCTGGTGGCCATGGCTAATATAGGAAAAGAGAAATTATACAGGTAAACCAAATTTAATTCAAGGAAAAGAACTTTTTTTTAAAAAAGTTTAATTTAAAAGAAAAAAATAAAAAAGAAGATGTTAATTGTACCTTAAAGAACCCTGCTTCAGGACCACACCGGTCATACACATTCCTGGATTTACCTATCGCCATGATAATACCTTGCATATTCGGTGTCATCATGATCTGCCACAAAGGATTTAAAGTAAGAGTTTTGAATGGATAACATAAAAAAAAATCTTATTACATGCAAGTTAGAGCTCATTTTTCATTATAAATGACACACTGCATTTTTTAAAATAGCAAATTAGAACCAATATGCATGTAAGCATCTTTCAAAATCATCCACACAGGGGCCACAGCTAGCTCATATGGTGCCTTTCTGCAAACTGCAAAAAATATCCCCTCTGACTGTAGGACTTTTAAAAAGGCACCCCCTTGCCCACTTCTGGAAAAATAAATTAGAAAAATGTGCTTCCCTCTGAGAGAACCACTTAGAATAAGCAATACTCCCCTTTTATCAGTTAAAAAAGGTACCTCTTTCTCAAGGCTTAGGGAGCTCAGTGTGGGCTCAATTTCAACTCCCACTTCAGCCACATATCCAGGCACCCTGGAGCAACCTTACTACCTGCACATGCATTACTAGCAGCCCTGCATCCGTATGACTTATTTTTAAAAGTTCTGCAGCATACGCACTGTCACACAGTCACTCCAACGAATTAAAAAAAAAAGCCAACAGCATAAGCACTTGCATGAAAGTGTTAAGTGATTAATCACATTTCTACCTGTTTAAGTGACAGAAGGCTCACCCTAAAACAAATATTCAACAATAGGGTGCTTGATCAATAAATTAACATTTTTAATAAAAACATGGCAGGTTCCATAATTTTCAAGAGCCAACATGGTAATAAAATAGTTAATTAGAACAATGTGCTGTCATTATGTACTAAATACTAAGATATTTATCTGTTTTTATAATAGATTATTATTCTCAGCTGTTTCTGGTTGAAAATATCTGCAAAAGGAAGTAATCCAAGGCCCTATGAAACTATCTTAGAGTAATTCAAGAGACTGTACACCTGATTCACTGATGCTTATTAATCACAGTATTTATTTTAGATTACATTCTGAGAGTTACAATATATCTAACATTATCTGCTTAAGAAAACCTTTCTGACCAGTTCCTGTATCACAAATGCGTACCTTATACTTTTTATATGTTATGTTTTCTTATGATTGCACAGTGATATTAATGTCTATATGACATTTCTAATTTGGGTAACTAATCTTTTGTAATAATTTAAATATAACCTTGACAGTAAGTCTGAAAAAAAGGTTACTTGGATAGAACATAATATATATTATCATTTATCCATACCAGTAAAAATTAACACTGCTTTTTATTTCCTCCAATGCCCTTCCCCCAAAGACATGGTCTTCTCTATTACTACCTGGAAACAGCTTTACTGGTACTCTCTCCAATTTGGAAAAAAACATCTATAAGAGTCTTACAGAGAAAAGGAGAAAGGGGGGGTGGTGGTGGTAATAATCTAATGGACTAGGACAAGAGCTTGTTTTCATCTGGATTATCAAGTACCATATCATGAAGAGTGAAAATGCCTCCACACTGCTGGAAAACTAAGGAGATGAGAATTAATAGTGAAGAAGAAAAACGTAAAATGGAAGTGCACAGTGTGTTAAACACAGACAGATGCTCAGTAATGTTGATGGATCATTCAATTCACAGTCACACACAGAGGAATCAGCTGCAAACATATAATTTATCTAGACTGCAATCATACTATAGGTTTTTCTGGGGGGTAATGTTGGACAAAGTAAAGTAATAATTCAAGTGAAACAGGAAAGGAAAATAAAAATTATCTTTAAATACTAAAACTTTTTGTTATATAATTAAACAAATCTATTGTAACTGATCAACATGAGAGTAAATAGATCCTATTTCCATATAAAAGAATTTACTTCAGAAACATAAACATATTCACTTGACAAATTCTGTAAGCTTTCTACTTAAATTTTCATTCAAAGTATGAAGTACTGTTAGCAATTGGTAAAGTAATTTCAGACCACAGGTGACAAAGCTGTATGTTATGCAGCAATACACACAAGGGTGAGGATGCAGGCATGCCCAAAGTACTTGAATGAAATAGCAAAAATTAAGTAGGAATGGTGCAGAGGGCTATAACAAATGTACCTCATCATCATAACCCCCCTCCTTTGACTCAATCACAAACTTCCCTACATGAGGAATCGCCACCTCTACAACTCGCTGATTAGAAGGTGGTTGGCTTGTGTCGTTTTCGGATTTCTGCAGAAGAAAGTCATTAGTATCAACATTAGAAAAGAGAACACTGAAACAATAAATTTGAGTGCACAGACCCTCACGAATCTTTTAAAAATACCTGCATTTGCTTAGTATGAAATGAAGCCTCTAAAACTGAACATTAGCAGCAAATGTATCAATGAAGTAATAATACAAGATCTACAGCTTTCCCTTTACCTCCCAAATACTAAATTAGGTTTTCTTACCTTTTTTTAACAAATCATTTTGAATTCCAAATCCTCAGAAATAATAAATACTGAAATAGTATTTCCAAATGTCTATAAAGTTGAAGGTTATGTTAAAAAAAAATTCCAGTAATTCCATCAATGCTTTCTTGATTACTCCATCAAAATAAGATATGAGCTCCTCTGAACACAGCAGACGTTTTTAGGCTTCTTTCTTATGGTCTTACCTTTCTCTCCTATCAGCTAATCAACTGTGTTTCTGCTTAATATACACACTATATATGTTTACATCACTCCATACAACCTAAGAGAATCTAGTATGGAATAGCACTAATACATCCTCGATATTCGATGAATTCTTGTTGAACACAAGGAAGAGCTATTGGAAAGGGATATCCATTTAACAACTCAATCAGATTTGTTTCTTCTTTTCTTTTCATTGTTAACAAATTCTATATACTTCACTACTTCACACTAATGAAGTAGAAGCCAGTGTGAAACCTGAAAAGTCCATGCAAAGACACTAATATAGTTTATTCAAAATACTGTTCAGACTTGTAGAAAATGTTTCCTTATTGGGTTTGGATCCTTAACTTTTCAAGAAGAAATTACGAACCTGCATGGTTGTCATGTCATGAGAGATAACATTTAGCTATCCCAACACCTGGTATCGTAATAGTTGTTCTAGAAATGAAAGTACTACCAATATTATTATACTACTCTATTATGCCACATTAAATTGCTATATTTGAATAATTCTAACCCAAACAGAACTATCAAGTGATCCTATGTAAAATAAATCCTAAACTTATGTATAAAAATAAGAGTGAAAGGAAACATAGCAACATATTAAAAGTGATTAACTTTGGGTAGTGGAAATATGCATGATTCCTTCTTGGCATCTAATTTTCTGTATTGGTTTAAGTAACAGAAGGAACCTAACAGGTACTTTGTGCCTCCTATATGCCAGGCACTTTCAAAGAAGCGATCTTAGCTAATTCCACCATCACCTCTATTTTATGGGGGAGGAGAGCTGCGTTTGAGAGAAAGTAACTGATTTATTCAAGTTTGCATAGCTAGTAAGTAGTAAAAATAATATTAAAAAACTCAGGGCTGTGTGATTCCAAAGATTATTTTCACTTATGTAATTTAGCTTCTAAGGGTATATGTTTAAATGAGAAAACCCTTCAAGAAATAATTACCATAATCTTAAGCAACTGATCATGAGACCTAACACCACTGGCCACTTAAGACAGCAATAATTAGGGGCCGGCTCGATAGCCCAGTGGATAGGGCGTCGGCATACCACATGGGAGACCCCGGGTTCGATTCCCGGGGACCTCTCCTAGCGGGCAGACCACCTTGAGAATGGCAAGCCGCCATGGGCGGGCTGGAGCCGCCGTCGGCAGGGCAAGAAGCTGCCACGGACATGGCAAGAGCCGCCACGGGCAGGGCAGGTCGCCCGCGGATGGAGCGCAGCCAGCCACCCGTGAACTGAAAAGCCGGCTGTGAACAGATGCAGAGACCGCCCACAAGCGGGGAAAGCCGCGCCTGCGCAGTGTCCAATCTCGGCGCGTCGCCGCAGCGGGGGGAAGGGGAGATATGTAATAAAATAAATAAATCTTTAAAAAAAAAAAAAAGACAGCAATAATTAGACATTCTTAGACATGCTGAAGGTGTAGACAATGGGGCCAACTGTGGGTGCTACTCCAAAACATAAGCAAAATGAAAAAAAAATATTTATGTACCATATTCTCTATCTGCCATTCTCCATTCTCAACCAGGTGAGGCAGTAAGTTGTTGGTTAAAATATGATATCCATTTTACGAGGCTAAGCAATCAAAATTTAGGTGACAATTTCTGGGAATTAAAATTACACATGAATAGACAAACTAAAAAGTTATGATTCCACATTAAGCTATGTAACGGCTTTGGTTTTCCAGTACCAGCTCAACGGATGATTCTTATTAACAAAATACAGGCTCTAACAAAAAAAATCTTAATTAGCAAAGGGCCTGGCAAACTATTTTACATCAGGCAAAAATACTTTTCTCTTATACCTACCCCTCTGCCCTTAATCTCTCCCTAGGTTTTCTTCTTCCACCACCCCCAAGAAGTAGACATACCAGATTTATTAAAAGAAGGATGATCCAGAAAATGTTTTAGAGTTAGCAGATATTCATTCCAAGTTCATTAAGAGTCTCTGAGGCATTTGTAAAGTTTTGAATCACCGAAAAAATCTAATTGTCACTATATTGCTTTTTCATAGTAGATGATATAAATATTTTTTAAAATTTTCATACAGGAAATGAAGAAATAAAAATAATTTCTGATTAGTTCATTAAAATACATATTTACAGAATACTCCATTTACTGAATATTTTGGTTAACAGAAGTACTAGTGTATTAAAGACATCATCAAAATTAGTAGGTTATTGATTGGATTAATCTCACTATGACAGAAAATGCAGCATTGTAAAATTATGACATCATGTATTCTATAATTCTCTAGGAGGGGGATCGTCAAATACTAAAATTAGGTATCATGAAACCAGCATTAGGGCTGTTTATACCCACTTGTAAAACAAAAACTACTACAGCAACTTAATAGGTTTTATAGTACCAAATTCATGAAACAGTACCTGTCATAATATCATATTCATAGATAATATAGTACACCAATGGGCTCAAAAGACTGTTATGAAAAGACATATTGAGAAGCAGAATACAGGATTTAATGACAATTTTTATACATGACACCCTTACTAAAATATGCACAGTACTGTAAAAGCATCTACATTCTGCGAATAATACTCTAACCTAGAGCATCTATAGCAGTTCTATTGTTAAACACATTTCACGGAATAATGAAAATTACACCTTAAATTTTCAACTAATTCAATGTAATAAGGCTACAGATAGGGGGAGGGTTGGGGGCCAGGAGAACTACTAAATTATATATTTTTCTTTTTAAGTTCCAAAACAAATGGTCCATTTAGCCTATAATTATGGTTTCTAATAATTCTTTAACAGGAAGATGGAAAGCATGTTTAAAATTAACCTTACGGAATTACGGCCTAGAAATTAGGTGACTTGCCACAGTCACCAAGCATGTTCATGAAAGAGCTGTGATCTGACCCTGTCTCTCCTGACACCAAGAGAGGTCACTCTCCATTACACTGCCTAGAAAATGTTAATATGGCTATGTTCATTGAGCTAAAAGAAAAGTTCTTACCGACTGCAAAACTGTTTCAGGACTTTTATCTTCATGCTCATGTGACGCCTTGGTAATTATTCGAATAGTTTCTTCTTTCAAGTGCTTTGAGAAATCACTTCTTGATGGCTGCTCTAGATATTCTGGTTCTCCTGCTTGTGCTTCATGAGAAAAGAATCAATTGTATATCTAGTATAAATCACAGTCTATACTAAAATGAATCTTTGTTTTTATTTCTAATAATTATTAATATATACAATAACCAATTTTACTTTTCTATTTAAACTATTATATCCTTCAACATACGTACAGTACTTTGCAACCAGAATTTACAAAAAATAAAATCAAAACCAAGTATTCAAATAATTAGTGAAGAAAGCATTCACTATAGTTTATGGTAAATAATTCATAGTTAATTTTTCTGACATGTTAAGTACCAAAATCTCATTTTTGGAAAATTACTAACATTCTACCAAAAGAAGACTTGGTTCCCACCCACAACACAGTAGCTGTTTTTTCCTCTGGCCACAGCATCCTTTCACACATACCTGGCCTAGCTAACCATGAATGAACCTGACCTTCTACTTTTTTTGAACCTCCCCCCTCCCCCCAATCTACCACACGTGTTGTCAAAGAAAAAACAATCACAATTTGGCAAATTAGTACTACTAATAAATAAATCCACGTTGTCAAATACCATCCATATGAAGATTATTTCCAAATTTCTATCTCCAGCTCCTCCCTACCTTCTGAGCTCTAGACCCATATGTCCTACCATGGACTCTATTCTGAATGTCCACTGAGTGTTTCACACACAACGCCTAAATCCTTACATGACCTAGAGGTCTTTACATAAGAAAGCCTTTGCCTATCCAACATTTTCTTATGCCCTTCACTCTTTGCTAAAACAGGGATGTACACTAGACTTTTTCAGCTTTTCTAATATACTGAAGAAAGGATTACCTTCCAACTTTTGGCTCTTTCCACATACTCCTCCCTTTACCCATATTTTCACACATTTCTCACTCTCCCCATCTGGTAACTTCTACTCATCCTTTTGTTTAAATGCTACTACCATATGGAAGTATTCCTGATTACCCCAGACTAGGCTAGGTCTCTGTGATTAATTTCTTGAGCAGGATTTCTCAGCCTCGGCACTGGTAACATTTTGGGCCAAATAATTTCTTGTGGAGGGCTGTTCTGTGTACCTGGGTATCTATCTACTAGATGCCAGCAGCGATGTACCCCAAGGTATGCAAACCAAAAATGTCACGAGATAACGCCAAATATCCTTGGGGGTTGGGGGAAATGACAGAATCTCTCCCAGATGAGAACCAGTGTTCAATAACCTATATTTTTTCTTTCTAATAGCACTTCCCACAATTATGTCTTAATTATTGCTGTAATTACTTGTTAAAGTCCTTATCTCTGTTAAACTATAAGAATCAAAAGAACAGGGATGCTATCTCCCTTTGGAAATGCTGATTCTCCAGTACCTAGCATATAACCGGCACATAACTTAATGGAGAAGATGAATGAATGGCTATTGGGAATAAGAAAGTACACTAAAATGTTCTACGATGCTACTGGGTTTGGTTAAGTGAGTCCTAATGAGATACCTGGTGAGACACAACAGAGCTACTCATCCTCTCCCATATTTTATTAATTTAATTAATCTTTCAATGTGAAATATTATTTAAAAAGAAATTTATAATTTCAAAGTACCCACATGGCCATTACAAATTTTAATTAAGCAGATAACAATATACCAAGCTCTAGGCTAGGAACTGAGAATCTAGTTGTGAACAAAGTAGCCAGTCTCTGTCCCCATTACCATTAACAACAACAAAAAAATCACACATGCTATTGTGAATTATGACAAAATTATAATAGCACATTTTAGGAATAAAAAGAGAGGGAAACAAATTTAGATTGTGGGATATGGGATATAGGATATACTGTCCTTTAAACTGAAGGATGAATATGTTGGGTTTCCCAAATGGAAGAATGAAGAGATGAATACTGTAGGAAGCATGGCCTAGATCCAAAAGACCAGTGTGGCTGGACTACAGTACAAGAGGAGAGATATGGCAAGAGTTGATGCAAGTAGCAGTCAAATCATTGAGGGCTTTAAGTGATATAAAATTTTTGAGTGCAATAGGAAGTGAATAAAAGTTTTAAATACAATGGTAAACAGCAGTTTAAAAATTATTCTGGCTATGATCGGAGGAATGGATTAGTAGAGGACAGTAAGGTACAAGAAAATTCTAGAGCAGTATGGGTGAGAGATGATTTTGCTTTGGACAACAGAGACAGCAACAGAGGTAGAGAGAAGTGGCTATATTCAAGGTATATTTCAGGCATAAAGGTTTGAAGAATGGATGTGAAGTAAGACTCCAAGTTTTTGACATGAGTAAGAAGGTTAAGGGAGGTAAAATGTGGTTTCATAAAGAAAGCTAGAGGGGGAAAGCTAAAATGGGTGTGACAAGGAAAGAATTTTAAAAAGTTAAATATCCTCATTTCTACATTTCTTGACATTGGACTGCAGTGTTCTTTCAGTGACCCTGTATGATGGATAAGGTAAAGAAAATCTTGGGTTACCTCCAGCTTAGGAAGGTTTTTGCTTCTAGAAGCTTTTCAGATTGGTGGCTTAAGCTAGCTGCTTTAACCTATGTTTGTCCTTTTTTGTCTCTTCTCACCATTATACATAAAAAGATTAAATATTGATATTATGATGTGAGCCTAATGCAATTAGGGGTAAGAAATCCATCTGATCTGCACTGGTCTAAACTACCAAAACTTGGAGAGTCTGTGTAAAATAAAAATACATGCTGAGGAGCAAAAGAAATTTTAATCAATATACTTAAATCCACTTTAAATTGTGCTAAATGCAACAAAGTTATGCAGAAGACTCTATAGAAGCACTGTGGACCCAATATACACACTTGGGAAGATGTTGCATGTTAAAAAAGATTTTCTAGAAGAAATGTCAATTGAGCTGAGTCTTGAAGGATTTGTAGAGAGGATTATCTTGGAGTTGAGAAAGAAGGGACACCATATGCAAAAGGCACTGTAAGGACAGATAAAAAATTAATAAAATCTCTGCTGTCAATGAACTTCTATACCAGTGAGCAAACCAAACTATATGTACAAAATAAAGAGGGATATGATGAATTTGGTACTGAGAACAGACTAGGATTCAGAAAAAAAGATAATAGTTGCTACAAGGATGATATGAGACAAATTTATAGACTTTGGAAATCAGGAGGGTGGCAAAGTATGGGTAAAATTTCAAGAATGGACATTTTTAAAATGAAGGATACTTCATGAACAATGTCATGAGGATTGGAAAGCTCCCTACATAGAAGAGAAAAGGGAACTAATCTGGTTTAGAAGAAACATAGGGTACTGATAAGAAAGTAGTCACATTATAACAAAGTGCCCTCATAAAAAAGAAAAGAGATTTTGACTTCATTTTGTCAAACCAAAAGAGTAATAACATGTTTACTAAAACAAATGAATAAGCAAAAGGAGGAAAATGGAAAGCTCTTTCCACAACCCAGAGATAAGCACTATTAATTTTTTTGGTATTATATATACTTTCAGATTTTACCTTACACATACCTTTTTTCTTAAACAAAAAGGGGGTTATCCTAAATACACAGCTTAATAGCTTAATACAACAAGTTTCATGGCAATATAATTTTTACTTGTTATATGGTGTTCTGTATGGATGGCTCATATAATGAATATTCTATACTGAGGCAATTTCCATTTCTTTATTAAAAAATATCAGAACTGGGGCCGGTCGTATAGTCCAGTGGATAGGGCCTGGTATACCACAGGGGAGGCCCCGGGTTCGGTTCCCGGGGACCTCTCCTAGCGGGTAGACCGCCTTGAGAAGGGCAAGCCGCCATGGGCGGGCAGAGCCGCTGTGGGCAGGGCAAAAAGCTGCCACAGACAGGGCAAAGCCGCCATGGGCAGGGCAGGTTGCCCGCAAACGGAGCGCAGCCAGCCACCTGCGAACTGAAGCGGAGTTGGCCATGAATGGAAGCAGAAGCCGCCCATAAGCGGGGCAAAGCCGCCTGCGCGGTGACC
>PVKH010045577.1:0-10488 GCA_004027955.1 Chaetophractus vellerosus
TTTGATGCTGGAGACCCAGGGAGAGTGCTGGCCATTCTCCTGATAGTTTACAGCTGGCCTTGTGCAGAGAGCAGAGCAGCTGAGCTCTGAAACAGATGAACCCCAGGAAGAGAGATGAGCCTTATCTCAGCCTACAGCTGAGATTGGAAGAAGCTGGTACCATGGAGCCTTAAGAGGAAGGAGGAAGGCTGGAACCTTGCAGACATTGCCCACCATCTTGTGTCAACAAGTTGCAACAGACTTTTTGTACCTTGGATTGGATTCTTTAGGGCCTTTAACTGTGAGCTTCTATCCCAATTAAATGCCCTTTACAAAAACCAACAGAGTTCTGGTACTTTGCATCAGCACCTCTTTGGCTGACTACTACAGAATTTGGTATTGCAAGTGGGGTGGTATTATTGCAATTACCAAAAATGCTGCAGTGGTTTTATAAACCATTATAAGGGATATTTTTGGAGAAAATGTAAGGTGCTTGATGGAAAAGGCTTAGATTGCTTTGAAGAGACTGTTGGTAGTAATATGGAGCCTAAAGTTATTTTTGATAAGGACTTAGAAGGAAATAATTTTGAGATGTTTGATAGAAAAGGCCTAGAGTGATTTGAAGAGACTGTTGGTAGGAATATGGACACTAAAGAGACTTTTTTATGAGGACTTAGAAGTAAATCATGAAACTATTATTGGAAACTGGAGGAAAGGTGATCCACGTTTTAAAGTTGTAGAGGACTTAGCAAGATTGACTCCTGATATTTATATGGAAGTCAAAATTTGAAAATGGTGAGTGTGGACATTTAGGTGAAGAACTATCCAAAGTAATCTCAAAAATGTGGCTTGGCTTCTCCTTGAAGTTTGTAGCAAAATGCTAGACAAGAGAGATAAGCTGTAAACTGAATTGTTGAGCACAAAGAAAGCAGAAACTGATTCTGGAAATTCCAAACCTCTGGAAATCAAGTCCCCAGATGATAGTGCAACATTTGAGGAATTAACTAAACTTGGAACATATAAGTCAGGGTTGAAAATGCAGTTACCCAGGAAAGATTTGTGGAAAGTCTTACTATCTGATGGCTTGGACCCCTGCTTTATGCATGCTAAATGAACAAGCTTTTTGAGAGAGCTGTATGAACAAAACCACTGTCAGCCTGGACTAAAGGGGACATGTAGGGAAGATGGAAGGGAAAATGGCTTTAAGAGGAAAACCATGGAAGCTGAGATCTGGAATTAAGACATCTCTTTGGAGCAAGAGAAGAATCCCACCCATGTGTACAGAGAGAGTGAGTTTGCCCTGGCAGTAGAAGAGGGTGGATTTTCCCACCCACTGTTCAGGGACAGTTTTGCCATCCCACGGTACAGAGATAGTGGGGCACATTACCAAAAGGTTAGGGAGGGTAAGGTTGATACCCCATAGGTCTAAGAGGGGTGGGCCTCTCCCCCATGGATTAAGGAAGTCCATGTTGCCAACTCATTACTCTGAGAGGGTTGGGCCACTATGCCAAAGATTGGGGAGGATGTTGCCTTTACCTCACTGTACTGGGGGGGTTAAGACACTACCGCTGAGATCACAGAAGTTGTGGCCATCACCCCAATGTTTTTGGAGGTTGAGGTCTGGAGTTTAGGCACCACCTAGATGCTTGATTTATGTGGAACCAAGAAAATGGCTGTTGGGAAAGCCTGTGGAAAGGGTGGGCCCCCGTTGAGGCCCAGGAAAAAGAAACCAGCATCTTGAGAATGACTCTCAGGCTTTGAAATCTAATGAAGTATGCCCTGCAGGTTTTCAGAACTGTTCTGGACCCACGACTCATGTTTCCCTTCCAATTTCTTCTTATGGTAATGAAAATGTTTATCCTTTGTCTTTCCCTTTATATGTTGGAAGCAGATAAATTGTTTTGTAAGTTTCAGAGGTCTACAGCCAGATAATACTTTGCCCCAAGACAAACTGTATTTCTTTAAAATGACTGTGATATGATTTTTTTACTTAGCCTTGTACTGATTTAAGGAATTTTAATATTACAATGTCTTTTTGGAATTCAGAGGGCAAAATGTGAGAGTTTGGTATTGTTTATGAATTCCAAAATAGATATTGGATTCTGTTTGTAAATTGTTCTCTTCCTCTGGGTGTATTAGATTGTATTAACTTCAGAGGTTTCACTTTTACTTGATTAAATAAAGATTAGGGCTTTTATTTGACCATGTCATTAGTGTGACTCAGTTTGAGACCCTGCCTACAGCTAGCCTACAGCTTTGGGCTATTTCAGAAAACTACAAAACATTGCCAAAATAAACCAAAGAAGGCTTAAATAAATGGAAGGACATTCTGTGTTCATAGATTGAAAGACTAAATAGCGTTAAGATGTCAATTCTACAGAAACTGATTTACAGATTCAATGCAATCCCAATAAAAACCCCTAACAGACTCTTTTTGAAGAAATGAAAAAGCCAATATTCAAACTTATTTGGAAGTGTAAGATGCCCCAAATAGTCAAAAATGTCTTGAAAAAGAAGAACAATATTGTGGAATCTCACTTCCTGACTTTAAAGCATATTACTTAGCTACAGTGGTAAAAACAGTATGGTACTGGCATAAAGACAGACAGATTGACTGATGGATCTGAATCAAGAACTCAGAAATAGACCCTCATATCTACAGTCAAGTGATTTTTGAAAAGATGGTCAAGCCCACCCAGCTGGGCCAGAATCTCTATTCAACAAATGGTGCTAGGAGAATGAGATAGCCATATCCAAAAGAAAGAAAGAGGACCATTATCTCACACCTTATACAAAAATTAACCAATGGCCTAAATGTGAAAGTGGTAACCATAAAACTAGAAGAAAATTTAGGAAAACATCTTTAAGATGTTGTGGTAGGTGGCAGTTTCTTAAACCTTATACCCCAAACATGTGGAACAAAAGGAAAAATAGACAAATAAGACTTCTTCAAAATTAAGTACTTTTTCACCTCAAAAGACTTTGCAAAAAGGGTGAAAAGGCAGCTGACTCACTTGGAGAAAATATTTGGCAATCACATATCCAATAAGGGTTTTATATCCATGATATGTAAAGAGATCATACAACTCAACAATAAAAAGCCAAATTAACAATTAATAATTGGGCAAAAGACTTGAAAAGACAGTTGTCCAAAGAAGAAATATAAATGGCGAAGAAACACCTGAAAAAAATTTCAACATCATTATTGATTAGGGAAATGCAAATCAAAACTGCAGTGAGATATCCTTTCACACCTATTAGATTGGCTGCTATTAAAAGGTTGGAAAACTGTAAATGTTGGAGAGAATTTGAAGAGATAAGACAGCTTATTCACTGTTGGTTGGAATTTAGAATAAAGCAGCCATGGTGGAGGAATGTTTGGCAGTTCCTAAAAAAGTTGAATATAGATTTGACACATGACTTGACAACACCACTACTAGGCATATACCCAGAAAAACTGAGAACAGTGACAGTAACACATATATGTTCATAGCAGCATTATGAATGCCAAAAGTAGAAACAACCCAGGTGTCCATCAACCAATGAATGGATGAACAAACTATGGTGTATTTACATGGTGGAATATTATGCAGCTGTAAGAAGACAGAAGTCGTAAAATATATGACAACATGGATGAATCTGGAGGACATTGAGTGAAGCAAGCCAGACACAAAAGGACAAATACTGTATGATTGTGCTACTATGAACTAAATATATTATGTAATCTCATGGAGGTAATTACTTGAATATTGGTCACCAAAAAAAAGAAAGAGGTTAGAGAAGAGAAAGCCAATAATTAACTTGTACAGAATTGGTAAAAAGGATGTGTGCTAATCTTTGGAAATGAATACAAAAGGCGAAGACCCAATATAATATTTGTAATTAGCAGTACTATTATGTGGGTAAGAAAGTGGTTTAAAGGAAAAGGTCATGTATCTCATTAAAAGGAAAGCTAAAAAATGTAATATGGAACTGTATAGCATAGTAAAACCACATGTTAAATATGAATGTGGGTAAAATTGCATCTATAAGACCATCTTTCTTTGAAGCTGAACAAATATATGTTAATACTGCAAGATTTTAATATCGGACAAAAAAGTATGCTAAGTGAAAGAAACGAGACACAAATTACAATATATTGTATGATTCCATTTATATAAAATGTAAATGTGGGAGGTTGTGAGAGGTATGGGAGGTGGGGCATATGAGTACCCCTAAAATTTTTGTGTAACATTTATGTAATTGATGTATCTTTAAAAAATAATTAATTAATTAAAAAAGAAAATAAAATGTAAATATGAATCTATTTATAAAAATAGAAATTAGATTAGTGGTTATGTAAGGTGGGGGAAGGACTGCTAAGGGGTGTGGAGTTTTTCTCTTTGGAGTAATGAAATTGTTCTAAAATTTTTTGTAGTGATGAATGCACAACATTGTTATTATACAAAAAGCCATAGATTATACACTCTTGATAGATCTTATGGTATGTGAATATATCTCAATAAAACTGCTAAATAAATAAATATGTGAATATATTTCAGTAAAGCTGCTAAATAAAATAAATAAATATACACAAATACCAAGAAATAGCTGCTATGTACAGCAAGGGAGTCGCAGAGAGATTGAGAGGTGAAGAATTTTCTTGTTTGTTTTCTGTTTATTATTAGTGAAATAATTAAAATGCTCTAATAATGATTGAAGTGATGAATGCACATCTATGTGAGTATACCAAATACAGTTTGGATGAATTGTATGCTTTATTAATATGTATCAATAAAATTGATTTGTTTCAAAAATATATTGAAACTAAAATCTATTTGCATGGAAGCTAAAATTATTTTTGGAAATAAAGCAAGCTTTCTGTTCTTGAGAAAACCCGAGGCACTGTTGATAACAGGCAAATAGAACTACCCTAGAAATATTCTGAATAAAGTCCCGTGAAAGGACCTTTCCTAAGGGAAGGAAGAGGAAGGAAGGGAGAGCAGAGGTATTCCAGATGTAGCATGATAGCTGTTTTTCTAATCAGTTCCATAGCCCATTGGATCAACTGTCTTTATATTCTAATAAATAAAAGGATATGAATAAAAATTGAAAGAGTATTTTTTAAATGTTGATAAACCTGTCAATGCTACTAGCTCTATTTTATTTTTATCCCTCTGCTACTGCTAGAACTCAACAAAAATACTGGAGTCACCTTTAATTCTCCTCTCTTCCTCCATATATTCAACCACCACATCCAACTGAATATTCTGAAATTTTTTGTACCTTTCTACTTCTTTGTATTCCTAATTTCTTTTCCCTAGTGAAAATTGTCATCATATCTCATCTGAAATTTTGCAGTAGCCTCCTAATTGCTCTTCCTCTATCTAATCTTGGCCCTCCCACCAAATTATTCTCCACCTTGCATCGAAAGTGCTCCTTCCTACATACCACCACTCCAAGCCCTCTATGACATTCAACCGAATTATAATAAAGATATAAATCCTTGGCATGATTCAGAAATCTCTTTAGAATAAGGAAGTTATCTACATTTTCAGACTCATTGGTCACGCCCATTTACTATTCTATAACTACAGTGGTCTTCATTCAATCCCTTGAACACACACACTTTTTTATTGTCTCAGGGCCTTTGTATACGGTACCATCTGTTGAGAAAAATACTCTCTTAGCATTTTATATAACTATGTCTTTGTATTCTAAGGGTCTCTGTTTAAATGCTATATCTTCAGGAAAACCTTCTCCAATACCACAGTCTAGGTTATTATGGTTGGTTAAAGTATATGCCCCATGAAAGACATGTTCTTAATTTAATCAGCATCTCTGTGAGTATGAACCTATTTTAGATAGAACATTTTGAAAATGTTATTCTAGAATAAGGTATGGCCTCTGAATCTGGGTGGGTCTTAATCTATATTACTGGAGCCCCTTATGAAGAGAATACAGAAGTCATTGAAGCCTGAAAGTTGAAGACATCACCATGTGGTGGAATGAAGGCAGACGTGCAAGCCAAGGAATTACAGGGATTGCAGCAAGCTAGCACAAGGAGGCTATTGATTTTGGGGAGAAAGCATGACATGCCAATATTTTGATTTTGTACTTTTAACCTTCCAAGACATGAATCAGTAAATTCCTGTTGTTAGCCAACCCATTGTGTGGCATTTGTCCTAGCAGCATGGCAAATCAAAACAGTTATTTGCCCTGTTAGAAGTTTGCCTAGTCCATTTAGTTCTCCTCTAAAATATGTAAGTTCCATGGAGGTATGAATTGTATCTAAGATGTTCACCTCTATATTGCTTTATTGTTCACCTCAGAGGCTTAATCAAAATTAATTGCTTGTTCAAATTTTAAAAATGGACAAATTTAAGAAGCAAAATACCTGTTATTTTTCTTTGCCACACACCACAACACAGCTTTAGCACTATAAGAGTAATTACTAGATAAATGATGGTGAAAAACAGCTTTTCCCACCCCTATTTCAAAGAGAATGTAGCAACGGGATTATGGAAAAGAGTAAGTATCTAGTGGGCCATCAATTCAAGGTATACCAGCAACTTCATCTGCAATGCCAAGCGAGGAGCAGTGAGGTGACAGGTGAAACCACAGAAAGTAGGGACAGTATCTGGCACAAGCTATTACATTCACTATAGGTAGCTGTCATGCTGTGGTACATGAACTTAATCCTGAACAGAAGTGTGACATAGTCTTGAGTACTCGGTTCATAATTTGGAAATACTTTAGGAATAATTGGAACAGCTCTGAGTATGTAGATGGAAGAACCAGAAATATTTGAGTTATTACTGATAATATGACTTCATGTGAGGGCATGAAAATTGAGTTATATTTTTCTCTGGTTTTTGCACTATAAACTGGGACACTCAATTTTATATTTAATTCCATTTGACTTGCAGTTACTGGAAATGAAATTTCTCCCAGATTCTGACAATTGGTTGGCTATCATTGCTGGTTCTTAATTTTTAGTGTGGTGATATTTCAACTCTTTTTTTTTTTCTGTTATCATTGCCATTTTAGAAGAAAGAAAGGAGAAATTGCATTCAGCATGACTTAACAGTTACTATTTTTTAAGGTTTTTTTTTTTGTTATTTAAGCAATACTATATCACAGGAGAAAATTTTTGGAATAACAAAATGAAGGGAAAATATCTCTAATCACCAATGATTATCCTTCTCAGTATTTCAATCCACATCATTCTCTATAAATACGTAGTAGAAAGAAATCATGTATGGCGATAAAGTTTGAAATTCAACAAGTAAGTTAAACTTTATATTTGATTAAATTTACTGTCAATATTCTCTTCTATCACTCATAAAGAACAGTATTGTCTCTCAATTAAGTCCAACAAGACTATTTTTCCTCTAGTATCTAAACAGATAATGCTTCTTCTGTTGAGCACCATTCGAAAGAAGGTCGTTTGTATAAGGAGGAAGATAATTAGAAAATTATATATGTGCTTTTCTGTTTTGTATTATTGAGTAGACCTTCACCATTCCACCTAAGGCATGCACATGTATATGTTTTGGGACATGGAAGGAATAAGAACTAGGATTTGTTACAGAAGAGCGCTAAAGTAGGACCAAGAGAGGAAACGTTCAGCTTCTGATATTCAATATAGAATTATTCAACATAATGATAGCTTAAGGAAAGATGATGCTTTACTTAGAAAGGATTTTTAATTTTCCATTTTCTTGTATATGTTCTTTATTGTGGCATAACATTTCAGTACACATTTTCATGAATTTTGTTAAATGCATGTACTCTGTAACCATCATCTCTATCAAAAGATATATTTCTATTAAATTTTTTCTACTGATATATCCTTTCTGCCACTTTTCAGTCCCCTACCTCTACCCCAGGAACCAACCATTTTTCTGATCTTTATCACAATAGCTTTAAATTTCGTGTAACATTTTTCATTAGCATAACAGCAAGGAGCTCAGGCCCGGTGTGCTTAACAATTAGAGTACTTTATGGATTCAAAAGTATCTTTGTCAGTCATTAAGGATGGGATAAGTCAGGAATAAGAAAGATTAGGTGTAAAAGTAAAAGTAAAGCCTAGCTTCCTCTAGATAGTCCAGAGACAATATAAACCTGGGTTGTGGCACATTAAAATAAATTTGATGCAAGAGTGAGACCAAGGACAGGTAAGCATTGTGGTTGGCTCTTCTAAGCATCTATAATATATGACTACAGGTCATATATAGGACAAAGAAATAGCTCAGAGTCTGGATGGCTTGTCAAATATAGGATGATGGGATAAAGTATATCTATAGAGAAGGCTACAGAAAGGACTTCTCAAATCAGGGCAAAAATGGGAGTGATGGCTTATACTGCTTAAGCCAAAATACAAGTTATAGAATGACAGACTTCAGCAATAAATGGTAGTGGGGAAGGTTGTTATCAAGGTAACAGTGGCTATTGCCCTTGAGAAAAGCAGCTGCCGGACAGCATATATCCAAGGGAGAGCATGAGGAATTTGTGAAGGTGATGCTTCTCTTTGCAACAAACCGACATAAGCCACTTTTCTCCTTCCAATCATGTAGATAACATTTCTGGGTAAGAAGCAGGCAAATGATATATCTCTAAGATACTGTTTAAAGAACTATTTACATCACCAGCTGTGCAGAAGGCATTTAGTTTATCTCCTCTGCTAACATGTGACATGAGGGGTCTGAGAGGAAGGCCAAATTATTTATTGACAAAAAATAAAATAGTTATATTTTCTGTAAACACATGAGTAGCAAGGTGAGTTAAATTTGTGACCCACTGCCATTGCATTTAAGGGCAAGATTGAATAAAACAATGGACTATGTCTTTAAAAGTCAGAATCATATCCAACATGGGTGACATTACCAAACACTTTAAATTATTCTCATGCTCTTTTCTGTAGCAGAATTTTTATATAATCATACCATACTTAGGCTTATACCCTGATGATGATGATTATTACCTTTAAGAACATGCTGGTTTAATTAAATACTTTAAAAATACAAAATCATGAGGGTTGTCACAGTGATTATTAAGTAGCATTTAGTGTTCCTGTTTCATGATATTGACAGAGCTAGTAAAATATTTTACATTCCTTTAAGACTTAGTTTACAAAGCAGTTTTTAAAATATTTTTTCATTTGATGCTTAAGAATCTCTAAGAGGACTTGGTTAGTTAATATTTCACAGATGAGGAAACAGACTCATTATGGAGAAATGACTTGCTGTGGTCCTACAGCTGATATGGAGAGAGGAGGCTTTCTGCTAGGATCTGTGCACATTGACTCAACCACAATCTAAATTTACTTAGCTTCTGTATTAGTCAGTCAAGGGGGTGCTGATGCAAAGCACCAGAAATCTGTTGGATTTTATAAAGGATATTTATTTGGGGTAGAAGCTTACAGCTACCAGGCCCTAAAGAGACCAACTCAAGAGGTACTATTTCGCCAAGTCACTTGCCACGTGTTGAGCAAGATAGTGGGGGATGTCTGTGAGAGGTCAGCCTTCCTCTTCCTTTTAAGGCTCCATGATCCCAGCTTCTTTCAATTTCAGCTATAGGCTGGAATAAGTCTCATCTCTCTCATGGAGCTCATTTCTCTCCAGGCTCAGCTGCAGCTGTATGCTATCAGGCTCATTCTCTTCCAGGGACCTCCGTTGTGTCTACAGAGCTGTCTCTATTCCTCTGTTCTCCTGTGTATTTACTTCCCTAGTCTTCAGCAAAAAAAAACTCAAACTCTCTCCTCTGCCACGTCGTTTTCTCTGTGAGTCCCTGCCCACTAAGGGGACAGGAACTCAACACTCTACTGATGTGGCCAAATCAAAACCCTAGTCATAATTTAATCAAGTGAAAGTGAAACCTCTGAATTTAATGCAATCTAATATGCCCAGAGGAGCGAACCAGCTTACAAATACAATCCAATATCTATTTTTGGAACTCATAAGCAAGACCAAACTGCCACAGCTTCTATCCAGAGGGTCTACTGACTTCTTCTGTGGACCAGTATGCTATAATGAAATGCAAACCTTATCCTCTGTTGTCTTTCCTATGTTCGCAAATTATGTTAGGAATTCTGGGTTGTACTCACTGCTCTGCTGGCTGTAATGGGATGGATATGTGGCCAAACTGGCAGCAAGGAGAGTATCCAATGAAGACTCCTTTATCTCCAAAAGTCTGGGAGGTAGAACACATGGAGACCATTCTTCCAGCTTCTTAAGAAGTCTCTTGGGTGCAATAGGTGAGGGACATCCATGCACACAGACTACATAAGGAATCACAGTTCAACAGAGTTCAGAGCTGACCAGGGCCTCCAGAAAGTCTCTTGTCCACTCACTGTCAGTGAATGTTAGTTCCACATGATTTCCTTCCTTCTTTGGTGGTAAAGAGGCTGGGATATTTGGCTTGGTTCAAATCTCTCACCACTCTTAGAAAAATTTGTCATTCTACTAAAATTGGGTCTGTGAATGTCAATAGAAGAGAGCAAATATGCAGATATCTGCTTATTTTTAA
>PVKH010045578.1:0-10488 GCA_004027955.1 Chaetophractus vellerosus
GGGTTGACACACTCCTTTGGGTTTAGGTCCTGTTCTTCATGATGTGGCATATACCTTGAACCAAAGGCCAAAGAATGCTGTCCCAGTAAGTAGCATACCTCCCCCAGCCCTGGTAGATGATCCATGATTGATTGGCTCAAGCTTAGTGTGGTAATTTCATTTGCCAGTGATTAGATTAGGGGCAGTGGGCTGGGTGCATCTTGGAAAGATGTATCTTTCTGATTAATACACACTGACGTATAAGAAAAAGCCGCCTTTCTCTTCCTGCTTTTGGATGTGCTGTGTAAAGATAATGCTTGGAGCAGCTGTAGCCATCTTGTAACCGTGAAGGGAGAGACAACACGGATACTTTGAAGGTGGCAGATTGAAGAGATGGAAGGAGCTGGGTCCCAGATAACACCATAAAGCCTTTGAACCTAACCTGGAATTGCCTTCCTCTGGACATTTTGTCAAGTGAAATAAGAGATGGTTTTATTGTTTAAGTCACTTTTATTCAGAAATGAATACTTTCAAGTAATATTCATTGCAGGTACTGCTAGCCAGGTCTTCCTCACATTTCTTCCTTCCTACAGCTTATTCTATGTTGGTGGTGTCTACCTTACATTAGAGTATTCCAAGATGCCAACACTTTCCCAGCCTTCCTTGGAACTAGGATATGGACATATGACCCATTCTGACCAATAGATCCTGAGGATAGTCTTGTGAATCTTCTGAGAAAGTGTTTCCTCCTTAATAAAAAGTGGCATTTAGGAAACATGCCCCTATCCTTTGGCCAGACACTGTTGTGTCTACAGGTAACACTTGAAACTGTGGCTGCCATCTGTGACTAGGCGAGGACCGCCTAATGAAGAAGCCAATATGCTGAGACCACAGAGTGAAAGATGGAAAAGCCCAGGTCCTCAATGACATGACAGAGTCCCTGGACCAAACTTGGCATTGTCCTGCCTCTTGAATTTTCTTTATGTGAGATAATAAATATTATTGTTTAAGTTGGTTTTTGTTGAGTGTTTGCTCCTTGAAGCCAGAGCCATCTTAACTCAAACATATAGTGTTATATGCCACCTCCCAACCCCCACCCCCAAATCCATTGGAAGGAAGAGAATGAAAAAGTTTCTGTTAAACTTTTTCTTAATATTAATTTTTATTTTTTCAGTTAAACTTTTGAACATCAAGTGGTCCTGGTATTACATTATTTTGATTAAGGACAATGATAGTAATATTTTATGAGAGAGCCACAGATGTTTTCTGCATCCCTTCACATGAAACAGACCTTTAGGTATTCATAGGAATTACAAAGACATCTCGTATCAATGTCCCTGTAATGTGGAGAAATAACAAAACTATAAATGGAACTGCTGTGCTCCCAGGGATGCTGATTTTCAATCAGTTGACCATTATAGTTTCTGAATTGAATTTTTCTAAAAAGAAGGAAAATGCAGTCACAGTTCACAACTCTCTACAAGCTCTATTTATGTTTCAAATAAAAATAAATATCCTGATCCTGAAACACTTTCTAAAGGACAAACAAATGCACATGTGTTACAACCCAACGCCTGAAGGGCATGAGTTGGTGAGACAACAAGACCAAAGAACACACCTGGCATTTAGTCAGGCATAAGCTTTATTGGGACTTATGAACAGGAGAGAATCTCTGATAGCTGCAGTTCAGAGAATGAATATAGTGCTCCAAAAAGAGATGAGCTATGAGGGGTGATTTATATGGGGTTTCAGAACAAGGACATTCCATGGAGTGTGAGAACAGAGTTTCTGCTAGGGTCATGTGACGTGTACACATGGGGTGTGGTGATGTTTTCACCAGCTCATAGGAAGGACAAGCATGTTTACTGCTTTGGGAAGATTATAGTTTACGATAACATCTATACATTCTTTCCTCTCCAGGGAGGGTTGGTAACCTTTACCTTACGTCTAGGTTACATAGGCGGCTACATGCTGAGGACTTAAGGGGAGTCCCCGGGTCCCCACAATCCATCCCCACGCATCAGCCTACGTTGACCATAGGACAAGCATTGCATCCACATTCCACAGCAAGAGTATAAAAGGCTACTCTATTGAGGTTAAGGGAAGGCAGCTCTGACACCATGGTTGACACTGAATGAAATCTCCATGACTATTGGAAGAAATAAACTGATGTTAGAATTTTGAAGATACATGGTCCTACTAAAAGGATAAAGAAAATGGTGGTAAGCACCCTCAAAAAGGGGGCCAGCCATGACTTACTGAAGCATGGGAATGAGAAATGCAAGGTGCCTCCGGAGGCTACATCCTCCTGAAATTGATGGGCATGATCTTGTAAGTTTAAATGCTGTCTAGGAAACTGCCATCCCCAGTTCCCACAGTGGTGGTTATGCCTAGGACAGCTGGGAGAGGGATGAGGAGAGGCTCTGCCCTAGACATAAACTCTCAAAGATAATATAGGCTACAAGAAGATAAGCATATAGCAAGCAAAATAAAGACAATACTTAAGAGAGCCATTCTTTTTATCTTATAGGCACATTCATTAATAACTTAGAAAATGAATTAAGTTTACAAAGACTTTTTTTTCTTCTTTTCTTTTTGAGGTACCCAGGGCCGGAGATTGAACCCGGTACCTTGTAGGTGGTGAGCTGGCACTCACCACTGAGCCACATCAGCTTCCCTAAGTTGGTCTTATTATTTGTTTTGCTTGTTGTTTGTTTTTGTTTTTTAGGAGGCATGGGAACTGAACCCAGCACCTCCCTTGCGGTCTGCTTGAGTCACATCTGCTCCCTACAAAGACTTTTTTTTTTAAAGATTTATTTTATTTATTTATCTCTCCCCACCCCCTTGTTGTTTGCACTTGCTGTGTCTGTTTGTTTTCCTTTGTTTCTTTTTTTAGGAGGCACCAGGATCTGAACCTGGGACCTCCAATGGGAGGGAGGCGCCTAATCGCTTAAGCCACCTCTATTCTCTACTTTGTTGTGTCTCTCATTATGTTTTTCCTCTTGTGTCTCTTGTTGTGTCATCTTGTCGCGTTTCACCTCACCTGCCTGTCGTGCCAGCTTGCCATCCTGCTCGTCATCTTTAGGAGGCACCGGAAACCTCTGCTCCCTGCTTTTTTGTGCCTTTTATTATGTTTTTCTTCCTGTGTCTCTTGTTGCATTATCTTGTTGTGTCAGCTTGCCACACCTTCCTGTTGTACCAGCTCGCTGTCTTTAAGAGGCACCGGGAACCAAACCATGGAACTGCAACATAATTTCCATCCACTTCAGGCGCCATGTCCAGAGATGTGGTAGATCCTTTTGTTATTTTAGGGGTCGTAGTGACTGACCTAGCCAATAACTCAAATAGAGAGGCACTATGCAGGATACTGAGGCCTGGTTTGAATGCACTACAGATTTTGACAATACTCAAGTCTATCTCTTAATTTTCATACACTTTCTAAATACTTCCAATGCAGTTTATAACATATTAAACGGACCTAATTATATTCAGTACTTTACTTTTTACGTCTACACCTTTACCATGATTATGTTAATTAACAGGTATTTTCCATTAGCAGTAGAGGAAAAACTATCTTCATTATTTTATGAAAACCCAAGATTCCCAATGGAATCAAGATTATCTTCCCCCACCATCACTTTAATATGCAGATTGAGGTGGTCTCTGAAAGATTTTCCTGTTATGAAGTTACTTTTTGTTATCAACATCAATTCAGTTTCTACTTAATAATGGCTTTCTGGAATTAGCTTTTTAAATACTTCTGTTTAGAAGATGCTTTTGAAAACTTTCTATAACCAACCATAACCACATAAACTAGTTCATCTCAAGACAAATTTCACCTTTACAAAACACATTCCCTTACTTAATGTTACCTTCTACAATACCTTCCACAACTTTCTGTATTCATTCAAGGCTTGTCTTACATATTTCCACCCTGATTTTCATCTTAAGACAAAACACATTCACTTATACAAACTTATCAAATTTTAGTCAGCATTGACTATGAATTCACTTCCACAAACCTTTTACTTCTTTCTATATCCATTTACGTCTCATATTCCTCATTCTGTTCTGTGAAGGAAAAAAAAACCCACAAAACTATTTCACTTTAGCAAAGGCAATTTTTTTATAAAGGAGTTTGTAATAATGTTATTGGCCAAAAACTTACAATTTTCATGATCTTAATGGTTTAACACATTTAATGCTAATTTATTTTATTAGTATCCTATAAATCTTGGAAGTGTACACTCAAGCTAAATAAAATTGAAACCATTATAAACTATATGCAAGAAATATTCTTTTTCTTCTTCCTTCCTCTATAGGAGGCTAAAACCTCTTTTTTTACTTTAATAAAATTCTAAAAGTGTGAATAATCCTAAAAGCATATTGACTGCCAAGTTCTGGAATATATTATCATTGTTTTATTAGTTTTAATCATAATTTAGAAAAATCTTTCCATAATTTTCAAGGACTTTTTTTTTACTGACTGAAATTTGGCCATTGGATTATTACCGTCATCTCAAAAGCTGCTAAAACTTAATTGGGGAATTACAGGACAAACTATATAAAACAAGGTTTATTCTGTAATACCCCCTCTGTCCTTATCATTTTAATTTCCAGGCCTAGAAGACAGAATTCTAGGCTAAACTCAAATCTCCCCTATCTTTCCACACCCAGCCCATCCCCTTAGTTTCCTCAACAGGTTTTAAAGAGTCATGGAATTCAGACAAGGTCAGAAGAAGACCCTGGGGGTATGACTGGCTATTGAACGATTATGGGAGAATTCAGGATAAACTTTTCCATTCCTTTCCTTTAAATAAGGAAAAGAACAAAAATAAATAGTTTCTTTATTCAGATTTTATGTGACTTTTATCCTATTTGGCTTCTCCAATTTCAGCTTCAGGAGTACTTATTTACCTATATAAGCATCCATTAATTTTTAGGAATTTGAATAGAGCTTTTTAAAAGAATTTTCATTTGTTAATTTAGTATTACCATCCAGAGGCATGAAAATAAACACTGAACAAACAAACACAAAAAGAGTTAAGACACACCAACAAAAACATAAAACTCACTAATTTGACTCGTAATTCTCACTCCTTTGGTTATGGCTGTGTCCAAGCTCTCCAGTTTTTCACATCTCTGATTTTTACTGCTTTTAACATCTCCTCTGGAATCAGGGTTGCCTGTAATATGTAAGCTAGTTCTTGGAAACACTTTCATCAGTAATCAGCAACCAGTTAGGAATACTTGAGCAGTATACATGCAGTTAAGCACTGATTAAGCAGTTTAGACAGACAGACATTTAACACACGTATTCTGGATTACTACTCTTCAGGGGTACACTTAGGCTCGAAGTTCAGGAGGAAGCTATTGATTCAAAACTGAAAGTTCTTTTTAGCAACTTGATAAAAATTCTGATCAAAATAAAATGTGAATAAAACTTAGAACATTGTCAAAATAACATCCCACTAAACTCTTGCAGTTTACACAGCTTTGCAATATAACTGATCAACTCGGCGCAGCCAATCAGTTAAGGAACGTTTCGTCTCTACCTGTGCTAGGACGTACTACCCCTTTCTAACTTTCCTTCTAAGCAGCACACAGAGGCCTTTGCTGCTTGTTCTGCCTCGGTCGCCACTCACAAGGCTCCTAACCGGCCAGCCTGTAGCCACCTGGCGATCTCTCCTTTCCTTAACTGCTTCTGTTCTACTACCTGCTGTAGTACAGCCAGCATACCCGCTGGAGTTTTTAGGGCGTCCCCATAGAGTCTGGGCAGTCCCTGTTTGTCCAGGAGGGCAGCCTCCCCTCCCCACATGGACATCATAGACCAACCTGGGACTTCCCTCGCAGATTTTCCCTTTCCTGAGCTCATGCTCACCACTGCTGGTGGTCCTTTGGTCTCCTGGCTCAGGGTTAGCCAATTGTTAAAACCCAACTCCTGAAGGGCACGAGTTAGAGAGGCCGTGAGACCAAAGAACACTCCTGGCATTTAGTCAGGCATAAGCTGTACTGGGATTTACGGGCAGGAGAAAATCTCTGATGGCGATGGTTCAGAGAATGAATATAGTGCTCCACAAAGAGACGAAAAAATGAGGGGTGATAAATAAGGACTTTCAGAACGAGGACATGCTGTAGGGTCTGAGAAGAGAGTTTCTGCTAGGTCACTTGGAGGGTACACATGGGGTGTGGTGATGTTTTCCACTATGCTCATAGTTTTTCACTATGTAGGAAGGACGTTTACTGCTTTGGGAAGATTATAGTTTATGATAACGTCTATATATTCTCTCCCATCCTGGGAGTGTTGTTAACCCTTAATTTATGCCTAGGTCAGCAGGTGGCTACATGCTGAGGACTTGGGGGAGGGGGAGGGGACCTGGGTCACCACAACATGTACTATTTTATTTAAAAACCAAAAGTCTAGAGAATAGAAATAATAATTTTCTCTTTAGTGGTAAACAGCAAACAAGATGAGATGTCTGAATTGTCTTAATTCCGTGGAATCTTTTCTATTAAAATAAATATATATTTGGATTTTTATGCAATATTGATCAATTACTTCTAAAATGAGTAGCTTATGCATATTAAAAAAATTTTATTTCAGCAAAGAGCATAGCCGAGCCATAATAGAAATAGAAATGAAAAAAGATGACTGGAATTCTACTAGTTTGCCTTATGTTTATTTATGAAAAGGTTCAAAGTTCGTCGTAACGACCACTGCTAACATAAACTTCCCTTTGCAGAATGTGGGCAGTCTTTTCAGATAAGATATTTTACATTTATCTACAGGGTGTATGCTCTGACAGCATTTTGACAGATTAATGAGCAAAGGAACTTCCATATTTTCTAGAGGAAGAAGAAGTTGCTCGTCAAGTATCCATCCCTTTAGGTAGCTAAACTGGCCTAGGGCACAAGGAGTGTGTTTTCTTTTCTCAGTGCATCATCACTCCACCCAGTTCTGACTGCTTCAAGGATTTGGAGCTCTTCTTGCAAAGTGAGCTCCTGGTTTATCCTGAGGCTGGTTCATGAATGTCACCTTTCACCTACTTAAAGAAAAGTTTTGCATCAGAGAAAGATTTACTAATTGGAGTAGCTATTTCTAGCTCCTTAACTACTTAAACGAAACAAAACTACAACAAAAAAGCCCCAAATCCCAAAAACGGGATTTTATTTCTTGTGGCATCAAATCGGATTTAATGTTATAACTTTGTTTACAGACCAACTAAATCAAATAGGGCCCAATTCTATTATTTCTACTAGGGTAATGAAAGTCTACTTTGAATAAGCTTTATAGCGCACTGTAGCTCTTTTAGCCATTTGTGTTTTGGTCTGTTTTTTGTTTGTTTGCTTCTGGAGACAACAACTGGGTGTCCAAAATGAGAAATAAGAGCAAACCCTTTAAAATGCAGAAACACTTTGAGATTCCTACGAAAACGTCAATAATTTGGAGTAAACCTTATCCTTTGAAAACAAGTATCAAATTTGTATAAACAGTGAGTGCATTTGGAAAAGAATGGGCTATTGATGGCTTAGATGAAGTCAAAACAAGAGAAATTATAATGGAACACGCTTTGAGTTTTTGAGCCTCCCTCTTTCCCCAAGTATTAAAAAAAATCATTTTATTTTGTAAAATTTGACAGAAATTTGTGCTAGGATAGCTAATCTAATCCAGTAAAGAGCTAAAAATAAGGTGCATATTATTTCCTACTCTACCGCGATTTATACTCTACGGGAATAATAGAGGGTTTGCCGTTCTTTTTTTGGGGTGGGAGGAATGGTCCTTTTCCCCTAGCGGCCTGCCTTCCTCCAGATCCCACTGACCCGGCCTCTCCTCTTTCCACATTGTGACCTCAGAGCGGCTGCCCCGCCCGGGCCCGCCCCGGCCCGCCCAGGCCGCTGCCCAGTCGCCCCGTCGCCCCCATCACTGCCCCCTCGCCCCACTCTGCCCGGGCACCGCCGGCTGAGGCTGGGACCCGGCAGCCGCTGCTCCGCCGAATGACCCGTAGTAACCCCGCTCCGCCCCAGACCGCCTGCTCCGCGCTCCCCGGCCGGAATTCGATAGGCCCAGCCCCGCACGCGCCACCGCCCGCGGGCCAATGGGCGGCGGCCTCTCTGCATATGCAACGAGCGCCGGCCGGGGGTGTGCGTCCCGGGCGGTTCGGCTCAACAGACGCTGGCCTGCCGGCGCAGAGGAGCGGCTCGCCCATTGTCGCCGCGGCCGGGCCTGGGACGTGGAGGCGGCGGCCGACCGGGGAGCAGAAAGTCGCCCGTCGCAGTGCGGCCGCGGCGACTGCGCCAGAATCTCCCTGGGCGGCAGCGGGGCGTGAATGCTCTGGGGCGCAGCGAGGCCTGCGTGGGCCCGAGGCCGGAGGAGCCGGGGCCCCGGTGTCGCGGTGAGTGCGGCGCCCGCCCAGGCAGCGGCGCGGGCAGGTTGGCATCGCGGCCTATGCGTGCGGCTGGGTTGGGCCCGAGGGCGGCCCGGAGCCTCCGACGTCGCCGCGGGGCCTGGCTCCGAGAGGCGGGCAGTGGCCGCGGGGGTCCGGGGCTGGCCCTTGGCGCTGTCCCGGAGCAGGGGCGCCGCGGCGCAGGGCGGGGGCGCCTGCGGCTGGGGCGTGCGGCGTGGCTGGAGGGCCCACGTGGGCGGGAACTGCAGCCGGGGCCGCGCGAACCCCGCGCTGCCCGGGGGTGGAAGGATGCGCGCGATCCCGCTCGGCGTTTTGTTGGCGGGGGAGAGGGGTCGCTGGCGACTGGCATTAAATGGGCTCTGACGTGGACTGAGCTGTGCTGTGTCCGTGGGAGGAAACGGAACCCCGCGGTGTCGCAAAGCAGATGTTGGAGGGGTGGTGGCGGTGGCCGGTCCTGGGGTGTGTGAGAAGAAATCGAGTGTGAGGTGGTTCGACCTTAGTATTAGTTCTGACCACGATTCGTGGTGGGGGGACTCGGATTAAGACTGATATTTTGGAGTCGAGAGTTTTAGGTTTACTTTTCCCTAAACGTGCTTAATTATACCCTTGTAATGGGATATATAACATTTCAGGAGCAATTCCATTGGGTAGGTGTTAACAGGCCCGTTTCATAAATGAAGAACCTGAGGCACAGGGAGATTAGCTGGCTTGCCCAGGCGGTCTGGTACCAGAAAATGTGCTTTAAGCTATTGTATGTATGGCACCTCAAAAAATAGAAAGAATAAATCAACATCTTTAAAATTATATGGAAGCTAGAGAGGCAGTAGGCCTTGTGAAATTGATTACAGCTGAATAAAACAACAAATAGACATTTATTGAGCATTTATTACATGCCATGCATTGTATTAAGTACTTTCTCGGAGTGTTTTTACCTTGTTAACAACCCTCCAGGGTGGTTATTCCCATTTTGCAGACGGAGAAACTGCTATTTGGAGACAGGAACTTGTCTCACATCACAGCTAGTAAGAGAAGATGGAATTCGGTCGTACCTTTCTGAATCCAGTGATCTTGCCATCTAACCCGATGTTATGCTGCCTCTCCTTGGTGGCTGGCTGAATAGTTTCCTCTAGGTGGCTAGGAGAGCTGTAGTTTGGTGGTACTTTCTTTCATAATCTTCATTACCTTTTTTTGTTTCCCCAGGTTAGTTCGCAGAGTTGGAGGGTGCTGCTGAGTTATTCCTCAAAGTGTGTTATTTGAAGGTTATTTATAAGGAAGAGGTGTTGTGACATGGAAATCTTTTGCACAGACTTTATTCTTTTGTTTTCTGGGATCTTCCTATGTTCTCCCTCACCTGTTGGTATGGGTAAGACTTCTCTAGTCAGTCTGGCACACTTTTTAGATTTTTTTTTCCTGGTTTCTTCCATAAAAAGGGTTGGTGCTGTAGGGTGGCATTGTGGTTGGTGTAGGACAGAGATTCATTGGATGTGAGCGTCAAGGTGACAAGTGACCATGGGTTTCAGTTACTGGATCTGTAAGATACTTGGTTTGTGTAACTTAAAGCTCAAATATTCTGTGAATTTAAAATGCCCTACTTGAAGGCAGGAAGGAGGATGGATGGGAGCAATGAAGTGCAGACAAATCATGATGGAAAAATCATGTTCTTTTTGGTTTGGGGGAGAGTTCAGATTTCTAAACCTTCAAGATTTAGCTCATTGGCTTACATGCTTCCCCGCTGTCCTAGAGTTCAAATAGGAATACAATTTTTGGTTTGGGTTAAATAACTATTAGTTCATTCCTCATTTAATGCATTATTTGGTTAGAGCCAATGAATGAAGTATATCATTCATACATGAACATACATAAACAATAAATGTTCAGTAAACATTGTGAACTTACAGAACAAACATGTATAACATCATACAGGGCTCCCACACATCACCCCCCCCCCCACAAATACTTTGCATTGTTGTGAAACATTTGTTAGCAAATTTCCATTGTCAAAGTATTAGTACTACTATACTCTGTATCTTACTCCCCTATCCTTTTTTTTAAAGGATTTACTTATTTATTTATTTATTTACTTATTTACTTACTTACTTCTATT
>PVKH010045579.1:0-10488 GCA_004027955.1 Chaetophractus vellerosus
AACCCAGGGCCTCCCATGTGGTACCCCAGCGCGCTCTTTATCCACTGAGCTATCTAGCCGGGCCCAGATCCAGTTCTTTTTAACAGCTTCTTCCCTAGGCAGGTAAGAAATCATCACCCTCTGCACCAAAGTCTAATGACTATATAAATCACAAGTCCTGGCATGCCTTATATCCATCTGCCTCATCAGACAGGGTGCATTAGTGGAGAGAGGCTTGGAATGCAGGCTTTGTTCACTAATATGGAATTCCCTTCCACTATTCATACTCAAAGCACATCCCTTCAGACACACATCAACCACAGCCACCTCCATCCTCTCTTCCTCTCTACTTCTTCCTGGGAGGTAGATTTCTTAACAAGAATCTGGTGATCCAGGAAAGAGTGAGACAGTGTTGAGCTATGTAGTGTTCATCAGATAGGAAAATTCTTGAAGATAAAGCTACTGCCCTTCCTGTCCCCACCCTCCATGCCTAATGAAGAGTTGGGTTGGATTTAAATTGTTGCTGGTCATTGAGCTAAAAGACAATGTAGAAGTAGCTGTTCATTGATATACGCAATGAATATTTCTGAGTATCTACTCTATACCAGTTCTAATGAAGCATGGTGAGCCAGAAAGATATACTCTCTGCTCTCCGAAGGCTCACAGTCTTATAGAACAGAGGATTAAACAAATCAAAACAATTTGCAATGAGGGTTACCATAAATAACCCTCTATCAGAACCTATCATTTCTAATGAGGTTAAACTTCCTGTGCCTTGACCTCTTCTTCCTTCCATCCTTCCACCTATTCAAATGTGAAATACATTTTTGGGGCACCTGCCACACTCTGGGCCTTTGCCAGAGAAAAGGTATGGTATGAAAGCGATAGCTGTTTGGGGCAGTGGCACTTCATGGAGTGGGAATCAGAAGACCTGAGTTGGCCTAGGGCTGGGGAAAATCGAAGGGAGTGGAGCTGGTAATCAGGAGGGGCTGAATAAAATCACCAGACTCAAGCAACAGGCTTCCTCCATCCCAGAATCTCCATTCGCCTCAGCTGGAGTCTTGCATGGGAAAGGACATAAGAAATAACTGAATGTGAGATACTCTTACTAATTATGTTCTGAGACTAGACATTTGAAATAATTGAACAATTTATTAAAAACATGATTTTCTTACACATACTAAAATGATGCACTTCTATAATAATGTAAGCTTTTAATTAGATCCTGAATTCCTTGAGGGCGGAGAGTGCTTCCTTCCCAAATCATATTATTTATGAACATCCCAGGGTGCTAGGATGAGTCCTACAAGGGCTGAACTGAAACCTAACTTTGCTCTAATAAAAAAGAAAAGGTTTACTAAAAACAAAAATTGTGATGGGGTATTTCAACAACCTATGAAGAAAATATATTTAGGAACATAAGAAGCATCCATTTAGAAATAAATAATTGAGATGCTTATTACAAATCATTCTACCATAACCACCAAAAGAGACCTTTTGGAAACTATCAGGGGTATATGGTAATTAGGAGACCATTAGTGACATTAGCAAAGACAAATTCCACTGAGTTTGGAAGGGCAAACTTTAGTAATGTAGATTGTGCTCTCAATCAGCTTTGTCTGCAAGAGAAGGAGAAAAGTGGTACTTAGAAAGGTTATTTTGAATGGAAGCTGTGAGGGCTTTCTTGTTTTTATGAGATTTGTGTCTGGCATATAGTAAGCCCTGAGGCCCAGGAGTAAATGTTAAATGTTAGCTGTTATTTACTGTTGCTTTTTATATTATTATTAGTTGCATAGAAAGAACAAGAAAGAGACTGATATCCTGAGAATGATATTCCCAGGAGATAAGATTTAAGAAGCAGCAGGGGATGTGAGGTCATCAAAAAAAAAGTGGAATGTTGCCTCTAGATTATAAACTCCTGAAGAACAGGGACTTTACTTCCCAACTCCTTAATTTTTCCTCTTTCAGCAGTAAGTATTTCAAACAGTAAGGCTTAATAGGAGCATTCAGTATTTTCCGAGCTTTGTGGTATATCACGTCTAAAATACAAAAATCAACTTTCTGAAAATAATATCAGTCACACGTGAAAGTCTCTATACCCCTGGGCTACTGAGAGCTACACAGGAGGAATTAAAGAGGATTATGAGCTTTCCTGATTATTCAGCTAAAGACATAATTATGGGATTTAAAATGTGTTCATTTTTGCTCAGAAAAGAGATAATAATGTATCCATGGCTGAAATGTGCAGTGGGAAAGCTCAGGCATTAGGGAGGGAGTCCAAGGTAGCCCAGTCTGGTGTTTGGCTGATAACAAGCACTCCAAACCTCACTTGGCTCAGTGGGTCAAAAAATACCTGTCACCAAGTACATCTTAATGCATGATCAAGGGTAAAATAAAGTCTGGACACAGTGGTCCTCCTTATCCTGCAAACTCCTGAAGAGCCTGGACTATGGGTCTATTAAATATTTCCCTCACGGACTTTCAAGTTTCTCATTCACTTCTTTAGCAACAAATGGATGAGAGGGAGGGACAAGGAAGTGGGGGCCACGTAGACCCTAATCCAGCTGGCGATGCAAAACACCTGCACAGGCAGAATATTCCCTTTAGCAACTCTGCAAGGCACACATGGGTTCCGGATATGAGATGGTGCAGACTCTGAGCTATGCTGGGTGCCTGGAGGAAGGGTAGCTTTGCTGGGATAGGACAGAGCAGACCCTGGACAAGGCTCTGTGTGATCAGCAGCCAAAGCCTCCACGCTCTCCTGGAAACCCCAGAGTCAAATGTTTCATATCCTTCCTCCTTACAAATCATCAAAACATCCTAGAAATGTCAATGTGTCCACTCGCGAACAACACCTCCCAGACTGCCTCTCTAAACCAGTTGTGGCACAAAATTCCATTGTCAGGCCACGGTTCCTGATTGCTGCCTGGCAGATTAGGGCTTCTGGAGTCAAGGACAGTAGATGCTGCTGTGCTTTCCTCTTGGCTAATGGAAATCAACTTAATGCTACCATTAGGAAACATTTCTCTCAGGGCTCTTCTTTGTGCCCAGCTGCCCGGTACAGGTTCAGCACTTACAAAGCAGCTTAAGCTGCACTAGCAAGGGGGGTGAACTCCCTGCAAGGAGTCCCTAGAGCACAATTGTCACATAGGAGCAATCAGAGATCAGAAAGGCCAGTCGGCTTTCAAACCCGAGTGAGGTAGACCATGGGTTTTTAGTGCTCAAAGCAATTCAATTCCACGAAAACTGCACTAAGTACTGTAATTGAGGCCTACCTTACCCCATGAAGCAAAATGAATGGCTTTCCTAGTATCCTGTCCATTTGCAATTTGTTTCAACAGACTTGTATTCAATTCCTATGATGGGCATGGTTCTGTGTTCAGAAATGAAATAAAAGTCTCCTCTCAATAAGTTTGCAGCCTCATGAGGAGGGAAAGGGATAACAAAATGCAGTGGGTAGGTAGAGTGCTGGGCAGGACATGAGGCACCACGGGAGGTGGAGGAGGGAGATACCAAACTCAGGTAGGTGGTGGCAGCAGCTCAGGCTGGCATGAGTGAGAAGAGGCAGAGGAGGGCAACCAGACTGTAAGGATAGCTGGTTAGGTGAGCCATGAAGGGCTGTGCAAACCAAACCATGCAGGGGGAGTTGGGTGATGTTTAATTGTTGTGTAGATGTGCCCTGTGGCAGTGGAAGCAGGGCCTGGAGGAGGGAGCAGGGAATGCAGTCTGGAGGTGAGAGACATTGTTTTCTCTAGGGTCTAAGATGGGGTAAGATTACAGAGGCGAGGAAAGGACAAAACTGGGAAATACTATAAAGCAAAACCATTAGGACTTCTTCAGGACTGGTTTAAAGTGGGGAATGAAGGAGCCAATAATGACTCTCAGGATTCAGGTCTGGGCATCTGGGGGATGAAGAGAGGAAGGAGACTCAAAACATGGCATCGTGTAAGCCTAAGCAGGGAAGGAAAGGTTTCGAGGAGGGAGTGGTCCTCACTGTCACACCCAGAGACTGAGGAGGGAATGGGAAGCAATGAGGCAGAGTCAAGGAATGTCAACCTCGGTTGAGAAGGGAAGGAGTGGGGTAGTGACAAAGCCAGAGGGAGACAAAATGAAAGAAAGATTCCTCTTTCTTTAAAAGACAGGAGATCCGTGTGTGTGTGCATGCACATGCGTGCACAGTGAGGGAAAGGAGAGAGATTGAAAATACAGAAGAGAGAGAAAGAACCTGATGGAGGAATGTTCCAGAAGATCAGGTCAGAGTGGCAGCGGAAAGCAAGATGGAAAAGCCCACAAACACTGTCAGGAGAGTCTGAGGTGTGGCAAGTCCCCTAGCAGCGCTGACGAATGTGAAGTGCCAACCCAGTGCTATGCTCTCTGCCATGCTCTGGGCATACAGGAAAGAGTGAGGCGCACCTGACCTTTCCTTCTCAGTCGGCTCAGAGCATGGGCCCATCACACAGCTCTGTGCCTCCTTGTCTGACTTTCTCTAGTGCCATCTCTGAAAGTCAACCCACACATGCAGCAGCAGGAGCTGCAGAAGGGTAGTCCCCAAACACTGGATAATTGATTTAACCATTTTATACTGCCATCAGGAATGTTTCTGTTACAAATGACAAAGGTATAGCAGAGTCTACCCCACATAAGAACTGGGTCTGAAATAGTCAGGTAAAGCATATTGACATCCTCAGAAAGATGCTGTGATGCTAATGTATAACTTGGTTATTGGAAACAGGTGTTCTCATTGTTACACTCAGTGTTAAATCATTCTTAATTAAGATGACTTAAGGAGACAGACATAATTACAGAAAGGTCCCTAATGTGTTTTTTAAAGTAAAGCCAAACTTTTCAGTAAAATAAAGCTTGATTAAAAATGGAATGAGTGTTAACAATTCAATGTGCTGTGGGTTTTTAAATACCTTGTGAAATCTTACTCAACCAAGGTCATTTAGTTTACTCAATACGATGATTTTCCAAGACACTCTAGAAACCAATGAAAGATCAAATAAAAACCGGTTAAATTGCATGACTGGAGCAGCTACCGATGTGTCAGGAATTGCCATCATTTAGATACATTTAGATACAGTGTTAATTTTTTTGATGGTGCCGGGCTGCAGCAAACACAACAGGAGGTAAGATATATAGAACAGAGGATATACCAGCTAGCTAAAATGCTCACTGCCCACTTCAACACACTCCCAAATCATTAAGGTTTCAGTGAACCCTGTAGAGAAAGCTAAAGGACCCACCCTCATGAGGACAGAAGAGGGGAGAGAATGCTTGTCTCCCTCAGGCAAAACCAAACAGCAACCCCTCCCCTTAGCCACCTCCCTAAGGTAGGCAGCCCAAATCACAAAGCAGGGAGCCCTTCTCTAAACACCCAAGATGTCAGGGAGAAAAGTGACCAGAGCCAGAATGTAGAAGGTGTTGGGGAAATATAATCAAAATCAAAATCTTCTCTTAACCCCTAATTTTATTACTGAATAAGCATTAAAGCAGAATGTGATGCATCACAGGCAATCTGCTAAAGAGATTGCAAAGAGAGAAAGAAAATTCATCCATTTATATAGCAGAGCAGATACGACCCATTAAATACATATTCTCAAGATAAACATAACTAGCCCTCTGTAAGAGGACTTGACAGCACCATTTGTCACACACAGTTCATCTTAAATGTACCTGGTAATTGGGGTAGCCTTTATGTTTATTAATTGCCTCTATCCAAAGGAATAAAACTTCTCATATCTCTAGAACAAGTAGTTACAATTTAGAGCCAGGCACCTAAGTTAAACTCCCATAGAAATGGGACAATAAGGATGCTATCTTCCTTGAAGTCCTTGGGAAAGACATTCCTGGGTTGCAAAGTCAGCAAGAGGCTTATTTAGCTTTGAAAAAGACTTACATACATCTCAAAGGGGCAGAGAAAAAAAATTACAATTAGGAATTTTCTAAAGAAAATCCTTTTTAAAAAAGGGAAAGGGAGGAGGGGAGTATCTTCCGCTTTTTGCACCAGGGAATTTATTTTTTCTTTTTCAATATGAATTTGTTCTCCCAAAGGCCAGTCCCTCCCACCAGGAAGGAAGCCTGAGCTGTATCACTGCTGCCTCCCTATGCAGTAATGAATGTTTGTGGCTGCAGGGAAAGGACAATAGAACTCAAAACATTAAATACAGTCTTCTAATCATAACCTACTCTTTCCTAATAGATAAGCTTCTACTCAAAGGACATGATAATACCTTGAGAAAGGTATTCCAGATATTAGCCAGCACTGTTGAAATAACTGAGTTTGAAAGCTTACATCTTAACAATGTTAAGTTGCCAATGTTATGAGGCTCACAGTTTTATTTTCTGTTAGTTTTTTAGAGAAAAATCTTCAGGTTATTAAAATCGGTCTGGCTCCTTAGAAGGGCATTTTAAGCTCTACTATCGGTTTTCTGTTGCTATCTTTCCATTTTAATTCTCTCTAATGTTTGACCTGCCACCTAAGACCAGCTGGGAAATTTCAAATCCTCAAACAGGTCATTGAGCTTCTCCCCCAGCTGAAATGTTCTGCAAGCTCCAACACCCTGCCAGGGCCAGAGCAGGCGAGAATGACCCTCTGGTTTGAGTTCTTCCAAGACCTGAGTGTGGGAAATTGGAATGATAATGGTTTGAAAGGGAAAAATATTTTCAGTATTGCAACACTATTAAGCAAAATCATTCTTTTAATCTTCAGTTAATCTATTGATTGATTCCCTGTCTTCAGAAAAGACCACGTTGCCTCAAAGCAATTTAGCACAGTCCAAGCAGAGCAGGCGATTTCTGCATTTCGAGGTGGAACTGGGACTTCAGATGACCTGGTGATAAGTTTCTGACACAGAGTCCACCGGAATGCTTCCATTAATTCACTCATTATTTCATCAAATATTTTCTAAGCACCTACTAAGTGAAGCCACAGTACTTGAGAGAGGAGGGGAGAGGTGTGACAGGTTGTGAGATTTCTGTGGCCAGATGGGGGCCCCACCCGGAATCGCACAAACTGCAGTGCGGCGGTAGCGAAGGCGTCCGGGCGCACGGGTTCCTAGAGCCCCGGCGCCCTGACAGAAAGCGCTCAAGAAAAACTTTGTTCAATTCACCTTGGACCGATGCGCCACGACCGCCCTGGGCAGATGCGAAAGGCGGGCGTCAGAATCGCTGCACGTCGATTGACGCAGCAACTCACCTTAACTCTGGGTGCCAACTTTGTGCCAAACTTGGACAATAGGTTAGAGTGAAGGGAACCGCGCGCCCGGGACTGGGAAGCGACAAGACAGCATGGCTGGTCGGGTCAAGGCCAAGACCAGCGGGCAGGGAAGGGCTTGACCCTAGCAGCGGGAGTGGCGCTCACCTTTATCCCGGAGCTGGCGGTTCCTGAGCTCGGAAAGAATGACCACGAGATCCACGGCGGTGGTGGCGATGAGCACTGTGGAGCGCACGGGCACCTCCCAAGGAGCCCGGGGGTACTGGAGGGTCGCGCACCCTCCGCCCCGGGCCAGTCCAGGCGCACCGCCCGCCGGCCGGCTTCTGGCCTCGAAGACCTTCCAGCGCCGCCGGTGCGCAGCCTCACTGCCCAGTCTCGCCGCAGCGCGCGCAGTGCGGAGCTGGGCGCCGCAGCCGCGGTCTTTCCAGCCCAGCCCGCATGGGCGTAGGGGAAAGTAGGGGGGTAGGGTAAATGTAGGGGAGATCATTAGTCTGGGAAGCGGAGAAAAATGCAACAGTGGGAAAAGGACTTGGCATTGTAGAAAGAAGTGAGCCCCCCTCGTCAGCGCGCTCAGGGGCGGCTGGGACCGCGCTCCCCTGGGCGTCCCTCACGTAGCCAGCCCAGCTCAGGCCACGAAGCTTGTCTGGTCACACTCCTTAAGGGCACCACCATGCCCGAGACCCCCAGTTTCTTCCACAGCTTCCCCGAGAGTAGCTGTGCCCAGGAAGGGACACCCAGGTTTGTGGACTGGAGAAGGAGCTGGTGGCTGGGACCTGCCCACCCATTGATAGAAGGGCAGCTCTGAGGCCTCCATGGACCTGTGCAATCCCAAGGAGAACATAGCTCCAGGACGGTGAGGACAGATCCCAGAGCAAAGAAGGGTTATGCTGCAGGAGAAAGGCCAATCTGTGTCATTATTGAGCACTTGCTGTATATCATGGAAGGCACTGGTGATGTCTCTGCCCTGTCCTCTTTATAAGCCAAGACAGTACTTTAATAAGATATGAACATGTGCTTAAAGATTACAACGCTCTACTAGACATTTGGCCAATACTTGTGGTTATTATAATGTGGTTTTTAGAGACTTTAGGACAAGAAAAAGGATGAAGCAATTCCATTTCTTGGTATTTATCCAAGAGAAATGAACATGAAACCATATGTCCACAAAAAGATTGGCACAAGAATGTCCACAGCAGCCTTATCTATAGTAGACCCAAACTAGAAATAACTTAAATTTCATCAGCAGATGAATGGATAAACAAATTGTAGTATATCCATACAGTGGAATATTACTCAGCAGTAAAAACTGGTGATATACACAACAAACTGGTCATATATACATACAAAAGTACGTTAAACTAAAGAAGCCAGATACAAAAGAGTACATTCATTTATATGAAGTCCGAAACAGCAAAACTAATGTACGATGGTAGAAATTAGAACAGTGGTTACCTATGGAGATGGGGAGTGCCTGAAAAGGAGCACGAAACAAATTTCTCAGCTATTTGTATGCATATTATTTCATGTAAATCACAACACGTACACATACACACACAAAGAGAAGTAAATAAAAGATACAGTGGAGAAGGAGGGATGATGATACAAGACAAGCAGGGGATACGCAAAGGAACACATACCTTGAGAGGGGAAAAGGTGATATCCAGACCCCAAAGTAGGAATATTTTGTTAGGAATAGGGAATCTTCCTCCCCTACAGCTGAGAGGAAACAGAAACTGGGTGAAATTCAGAAATGTTTCTAGATTAGTATGAGGAGTTGGGAGAGTTCCTCTCTGGCTTCTACAGTCTCAGAGAGTTTGAGGATACCTCATTAGCTGGGATTCGTGGGGAAAGAGTGTAGAAGCTTTGAAGACAAGAGAAGGTATGAAATGTCATTTCAGAAAGTAGGGAAGCTAGCTAGTTTGTTAGGACAGCAAATGTCCCTATGTGGCTTAAGGTCCTGGCTCTCAATGAAGCACATCAGCCTGGTCAGGTGGTTGTTAATCAGCAATTTGGGCCAACTCAGGATGGGCATAGAGAAGGCAGAGTGAACATCCATCAGGATTAGGATTTGCCAGGTAGGAGTAAATAAAAGAAAAAAAAAGTGTATGGTAAGATGGAACCTGGAATCTAAGTGAAAACAGAAGGAGGCTGATGGGCAGTGAGAAAGAGGTAGGATCAAGGGATTAGAAGTCTCATGGATTCAAAGAATTGTGGGGAGTGGATTTTTAAAAAATTGGTTATGATTGAGAGAGTGATTAAAACAGATTTCTGGGCAGGGAGGGGTGCAGATTCTGTTGATGCAAAAGCTCTGGAGATGACTCTGGCTGTGGGTCCCTGGAAAAAGTTGGGGAAAGGTTGTTGGAGGTGAAAAGGCCAAGGAACTAAGAAGTGAGAGAGTGGATATGATGGGTAGTGGGAGGAAAGGGAAACTGAGTCAGAAGGCAAATCCCCAGTGAACCAGGAGGAACAGTCAATAGAGGTGGGAGAGAGAGAGGGAAGAGTGAAGGACATGGCTGGACAGCATGAGAATCGAGAGTGTTTTTCAGGAGAAAGAAGCAGCCGTGATTCCCCTGCTCTCGCATGCACAGGTAGGAGAGGTACAGTGGCATTTCTCCGGCTTTTGGCAGCCCTCATAACAGTAGGTGAATTGAATACAGTGTAAGTTGCCCCAGTCTAGACACAAACTCTAATAACACACATTTGGTTAATTGAGCATGAGATGTGGGAATTTGCCCTGCACTGCCCTGGAATGTGATCATCTGCCTTGGCTAGATCCACAACAGCACTTCCTTGGGCACCAGGAATTGGGATGCTTGTCTGCCTAAGTCAATGCTGCAGCTTAGCCCAGCAGTGCCTTAAAAAGTCAGATTCTCTCAGTTCCTTGGTGTGGTGGTTGTCCATCCTCACCTCCCCATCAGTTGTCCTCGGTGAATTCAATGGACTGAAGAGTAGGTGCTGCAACTCCTCTGAGAGCATTTACAACTGAAAGCAAGAGAGTCCCATCCAACAGCCATATGGGATCGAAGTCCCCTCCCAATTAGAGGTGGAGTGGGCATTACCATCCCATAATCCTCAGGATTGGTGAATAAAATATGGACTAGAGTTGACTTACTGGTGTTCCACTATAGACTTATTGTGATGCTAGCAATGGAAGAAATTATATCATTGATGTGGAGACAGTAGCCACTGGAGGTGCCAAAGTCAGGGAGAGGGAAAAAGAGGTAGAATATGGGGGCATTTTCAGGACTTGGAATTGACCTGGATGACATTGTGGTGGCAGATACAGGCCATTA
>PVKH010045580.1:0-10488 GCA_004027955.1 Chaetophractus vellerosus
CATTTTGATTCATTCACACTGCAGGAGCGGCCGTGACGTCGCTTTCCGCAGGGAGGCCCGCCCTCCAGCCAATGCCCCCGCCGGGCGGCAGGCAGCCGACCCTGGCCCGAGAGGGGGTCCGGCGTCCCAAGGGAGGGCGGCGGCGCGAGAGGGCGGGGCGTACCCGGGCGGGGCGGGGCCTGAAGGCAGCGCCCCCACCCCCCGCCCTGCGGGCTCGCGCCCCGGGTATAAATACTGCGGCTGGCTGGGGCGCTGCAGCAGGTGGTCTGGCCCGGCGGCGTCTGGGGCTCGCGCGTTTCCGCGGGTCCCCGGACCGACGGCGCGTGTCCTCCCCACCCCTCCGGACCCAGAGGCAAACCCTCCCGGAGGCCGAGGCCGCGTGGCTGTGTCTTCCCCTCGCGCGCTCTGGCTCCCCGGGTTCTCTCCGCGCGGCTGAGCGTGCTCCGTAACCGGATGACTCCATCCTTCCTCCTCCTTTCCTCCTCTGGCCAATTCCTTTCCCGCCGGCGTTCCCCAGCCTCTGCTCGCTCTCCCCCGCGTCTGGCTGAGGCTGGGCCAGGGACAGCCCGTACTCGACCCGGAACGCGCGAGTCACGCAGCGGGCGGCGGCGGCGGGCTGGGCCGGGGAGGGTGGGCAGGGGCAGTGCGCGAAGGTGGCGGGGCACGGGCGCCCACGCACGCCGCGGCCTGCAGCCCGGGGTCCGCACCCCAGCCCCCTAGACGGCCCGTCCTTTCCCGTTAATCCGCCCGCGTCTACCCAGCTTCTTCCTGCCCTCCAGAGACCGCTGTGCCTCCGGGGCTGCAATTGCGGGCGCTCTGAACAATTCCCGACCTCGTGCGTGCTGCACGGCCGCGCGCACTCGAACACCAGGGCTGACCAGCGGGGGGACTTGGGTGGTTTATCGTATTTGCAAGACACACGTAGACACTCAGAACAAATTCTCCTCAACAGAGTTCCAGGCGCGAATAAAACAGAAGCGTGGTGCTGGGATGAGGTCTCCGCGAGGGTTCTTTAACGCCCCGGAAGGCGCTTCATCAAATACTGGACCCCGCCCGACTGCACCGCGGGAAGCCCACCCCGTCTGCCCAGGACGCGGCCGGTTTCCAGATGCCGGTCCCCCCGCCGCGCCCATCCCGAATTTCGTTCCTGAGATAAAGACACATGCGTTCTCCCAGACTAGTGGGGTCCAGCTCGAGAGGGAAAGAAGACTGTGTGCCCTCCCCAGCCTTCTGGAGAATTCCACGCTCTTTTCCCTGGCGGGAGAAAAAGGACCTAAATCACCCCTGTCCACCTTCGAGGGTAGTGAGGAGCTAGCACGTGGGCGAAGGAGGATAGCGTGGCTGTTCGCGCTCAACATTTTTCTCTAATGAAGTCATAGTGAGGTCTCTCTGTCTTGGTACTGGCTCAGCATCATCTTCCCCCCTGTTTACCTGTGAGGAGGCTCCAGTGCGCCAGACTGAGAGAGTCTATGTGCAAGAAAAAAACAAAGCACATGATGATATTTTCAGTGTTGACTGAAAATTTTCTACAGAAATATAACTAGTATACAAACCCGGGGAAATGCCAACCTCATTAGCAATCAAAGACGCAAAACAAAACAACACAGCATATACCTCTTTGTACCTGTTAAAATGACCAACTGAAACAATTCAGTGCTGGAGAAGGTGTTTAGAAACTGGTATGCTCATAGCAAAATCCACAAAATTCTTTATACCCTTTAGTTCATTTTTGAGTGTTCCACGGAAATTATCTAAATTTGAAAAAAGTTTCATGCACGTGTTTGCTACAGCGTTATGTTTTGGATTAAAATAACCAAAATAACAAGAAAACAAAAATAGTTTAGTGAGGTGTATTAAATTTTCTTGATAATATGTTCTGCAATTATTGAAACTGGAACTCTAGCAGCATGGGAGTACTTGTGAAATACATTTTTAAAAAGCAGGAGGCAATATTATATGATTATAGGTATGTAAAGTTGTTAGCCAAAGAGAAAAGTAGTGATAATACCCACCGTTGTGAAATATGAGAAAAATTTCCTGATGAGGTTGCAGAGAGGGCAGATGTCTTCTGAGGGCATTTTATAATCTAAAAATGTGTATTCCCTTTGACCCAATAATACACCTAGAAATTTATTCTAAGAAAATAATAATGTTTATAAAGATGTAATTGTGGATATTTATAATATTTTTGTTTACAATATTTTAAAAAAGAGAATAACCTAAATGTCCAACAGTAGGGGATTATCATATAAATTATAGTAAATAAAATGAAATGTATTGTCATTAGACATAAAATCATAGAAAGATACTTAATAATGTAGAAAAGTGTTTAAGATTTATTAGGAAGTGGGAAAAAGGAGGATATGAAACAGTATGAACTTTAGGGTCACATTTTTTAAAAAGTATAGATTTAAAAAACATGCTAAAATATAAAAGTGGTTATCTGTACAGTGTGTGTGTTTATTTTCTTCCTTTTGCTTTTTGTTTCCTCAATGAGCACATTATTTTATAAAGCATAAAAACTAATAAAATTATTTTTTTAAATATTGGGGGAAAGCTGGAAGGACATATGTTGAATGCTATTCAAAAGTTTATTAAGGATCTTGTGTTAACTGAGTAATTGTAACATTGATATGAAATATAAATTTTTTAAAAGAACATTTTAAAACTTTTTCTTTTCCAGATTTTCTGTAAAGTAATTTTATTTTTTCAATAATATTAATAAAAATAAAATATTTATATAAAGTGAAATGTAGAGCATATATGGTAATTACTTTTATAATTTAAAAATGACATTTAAAAAAATGCTCTCTGCAGCTCCCGTTCCCCTGGTTCATCTCTTCTCCCTTCCTCCCATTGCATGTCACTAGTCTGTTGCTGTGGTGGGGGCTCACCTGTGCCCAGCGCTGATCAGAGGATGCCTCTTTCACCTCCACTCAGTGGCAGGAGAGCCTTGGGAAGTCTGTTTCTTTACTCTTGAGCATGTTGGCAGCAGCTCCCCAGCACCCCCCCCCCATACACATAATGCAGCTCAGCCAATAAATGCCCTTTCCACATTTTGAGACTTTTCTAAAGCATTTGCCTCCTAAAGGTATGTGCTGGGTCCCATTCCCAAAGTCTTCCACTGACATCCACACCTGCCAAGTCATTTCACTTCCATCCTGGGGACTCAGCCTTCCTATCAGCAAATGAAGAAACCCTAGTTAAAAGCTCTCCTTAAACAGATTTTTGAAGTGCCTACTACAGCTGATAATTATAATAATAGGACAACAACAATATAATAATATATGCAAGTAATAATAACAACCAACATTTATTGAAAGTTTACATTTGAACAGGATAAATGCTCTTACCCGCATTATTTCATCTATTCCTCACAATGATCAAATAAATGGTATTTTTATACCTACTTTGGGGGTGAAAAACTGAGGCTAATAGGGACTAAGCTAGTCTCTATCCTAGAGAATGGGGAAGTGGCTGAATCCCACAGAGGTCCGGTAATCTCTAGCACTGAATGGTCGGTGAAGGCTTTGCGGGGTGGGTCTCAGTTTGGATTTAAATCTCCAAGCTGACAGCAAGGGTTTTTCTCACTGAAGGCAACCCAGGGCTGGCAGGTGACCTCCCACAAGCAATGGTCCTCAGAGCCGCCCCCAGACCTGTGCCTTTGGGCTAGGATTCGGATGGAGGGTGGGCACCAGGGGATCAGCCGGTGGAGTTATTATGGCTTTCCCCAAATCTAAGTTCTGTCAGAGCAGTCGGTCAATAGCTGGTGCAAAGTATCTTTGTAATTTGTACTTTGACACACATTACATATCTGAGAACCAAACCCAACATGTCAATGGATTCAGTTGTGAGGGAAAAATCTCCAGAAATCCAATTTAGGATAATAACTATAGCTTACATTTGTTTAGCACTTTATACTTCACGAAGTTCCTCTACATATTTTATCTCATTTGATCATATAATTACGACTGGACTTGATTATGATTATTAGGAAACAGAGTGGTTAAGTGGCTTGCCTAAGGTCACACAGCTAATAAGTTGCAGAGCCAACAGGAAATTAAATCCAGCTTTTTTACTCCAATCTGGTGCTCTTTCCACTCTGCCATGGCAGACTTAGTGTGTCGTCGAACCCTTACATTTTAAGAGGTTCGCAGAATAGGCGAGGTCATCCTTAAGAGCCTGGGAATCCTGAATTCCAGCCTCTTTCTCTACTGAGGAACAAATCCCACCCCCCTGCTTCCTTGTCACCCAACTCTAATCATCTCCTTGTCCTCATTCTTCTCCAGTGCTCTTCTATCATTTGCATTTTGAAACTGTTTCCTTAATTATTCTTCTGCTGTTGGAAACTTGCTCCCACCCCCACCCCCGGTCTCTGTGGCATCCTTTGATTTATTTCTGTCTGGATAACAGCTCCCCAATTCTCCTTGGGGAATTCATTTTCATTCATTTTTCTGCAGGGCGAGATTGATATAGACCCTCTGCCCTGGTCCATATTAGTCATCCCAGCAGAGAGAACCAGGGAGACCAACCCTCAGCCCAGCCCCGAGGGAGCCACTGTCTTGTTCAGGGAGCCACAAGGAGTTCTCCAATAAAAGGACAGGGGCCTTTGCTCTTCTCCATCTGTCCACCCAGTCCTTCCAGTCATTTGTCACAGGCCCTTTTCGCGAGACCACCGCTTTGTCATTTGTCTCCTTCTCTTCCCAGAACCTTCCAGGGATCTCTCCCCCCAGGATGCTGATCAGAAGGCAGTTGCTGCGCCCCTTAAACCTGCCCTGTGTCCTTGACACAGAAACTTCAGGGGCATGAAAAAGAGATGGTCCTGCAATTAGGCATCTGAAACTCAAGATGAGATTCTGACTCAGTCAGCGGCTAAGAAACAGTACGTGAGCACTTGTGTGCCAAAAAGGGCACTGATCCTTAGAAGAAGAGAGTAACAATAGTTAACACATATATCGCCAGCACTGTTCTAAGTGCTCCCTAGTAAAAGCTCATTTACTTCTCACACATCCTTCAGGTGGTTACTATTATTATCCCCGTTTTACAGATGGGGAAACAGGTACAAAGAGGTCGAGTAATGTGCCTAGAGTTGCACAGGCAATAAGCAGTGGAGCTAGGGTATGGTCATAGGGAGTTTGGCACTGTCTTTGCCAGCACTGCCAGCATCATCAAGTAACTCTTGTTTGGACATAGCCAGGTCCACCCCAGAGTACCTCACCCTGCAAGGCTGAGTCCCCTGGGGTCCATCTGTGCAGCCCTCACACCCCATGGCCTGTGTGCATGGGGGAAGCCGTGGAATCAATCAGGGTATTTGGTTGTGCTCTAATTTCAGAGCTTATTAACACTTTCTCTCCCAACAAAAGTCTAGAGTACTTTAATAAAATATACAGAAACTACTATGAAATTAGCACAATATTTAGAGGTAATTAGCAACTTTACTAAGGTCACCATGTCCAAAGTTAAAATAAATTTCAATTTCTATATACTAGAAATTTAATGAGAAAAAAAAAGAAACAGTAGACCTTTGTATTCCAGAGATGTGACTAGAGTATAAAATAATAATAGAGCCAATTTTCAAGAAAATTATAAAATTCCACATTAAAATGGAAGTAGCTAAAAACAGGAATATAATTCTTTAAAAAAATAAAGGCATTGACTAACTGTCAGGGATAAAGTTCTAATTTATTGTAATGTGGGACTAATAGGTCATGTTTCCTTCCAGTTTCTTTTTTGTGATTTGCCAAAATTATGTTACAATTAGAGGTGAAATATAGGAAACTCAACAATAAAGACTCAGTAAAAAGATTAGTAACAAAAAGTTTTGTAAATTAAAAAAAAAAAAGTCTAGAGTACTTTAGATCATTCCTGAATCCACACGTTCATTGAACAGGTATTGTGTGCTCCCTCCATTGCCCCGAGAGGCGATGGCCTGGAATGCCAAGTTCAGACAGTCCATAGCTTACTTTCCCCCAGGACTCCCAGCATGCCTGTGAAATAGTGTCAGCCAAGCTCTCCAGAAGCATCTGTCTTCCTGGGGCTGGAGTGAGCCAGAGAACTGGGTTAGCAAATATTTGGGTTCCCTGCTTTCTCTCTAGCTAAATAGGGATAATAGTATCCTCCTCACAGACTGTCCCTGTTAAACCTAGTAAGTTTTTTCTCTAGAAATGTTGGCCAGCATCATTTGCTTTCCTTTTATTTTAGTATTTATGGGAGAAGCCAGGGAACAAGAAACTTTCTTGGATGTTTGTAAGCAGACTAAAACTTGGGAGCTCTTCTTTCCTAAAAACGTAGTTGAGGGATAGAAGGAGGTCCATGGCCATTCAGGCCTCTTTGGGTTCTTGGGGTTTTTTTCCCCGGTGGGAGTGGAGGCGACCTGCTCTTCCAACTTGGTTACAAGCTGAAGCCAAGTCCCTTGGGTGAAATTTTAGCTACATTGTGCATAGCACCCACTCCATCAAGGAAACGGGTACCTTTTCCTCTGCTTGGTTCAGCTGGGGTTAATGGCTGGAGAAGGGCTCCCTGAAAGAGCCTGACAGTGTGATCAGAGTCAGACCCATTTGGACCCGCATGCCAGCCCTGTCTTCCTGACACCTGGGTCCAGTCCCTTGGTCTTGCCAACCTCATTTTCATCACCAGTAAAACGGGGATAAAACTCCCATGTGGTAGGGTGATGGCTGGATTAGAGATAATGCATGTAAATGCCAGAGCACAGTGGGCATGCAAATGTCCTCAGGGCGGCTGTGAACAATGGCAATGCCCAGGAGTAACTAGGAGGTTCCGCGCTGCCACCTGCCTCCCCCAGGCAGCCTCTCCAAGGTGCTCCACTTTTTTTCGGAACCTATTCTGCCCACACAGACTTGCAATTATGCTCTTTTTTATTTTGTTTGTTTGATTTTCTGTTTGGCTTATTTGGTTTACTTGCACGAAAGGAAGAACTTGGCTTGCAGGTGCTGCACAGCTCTAACTCTCTTCCTTCCCAGTTTCCTCCCTTCCCAGTTTTCCTCTTCAACCTCAGGGCTGAGGCATCCTGAATACAAGAATGATCTCGGTACCCAAGGTTTTTTTTAAATAGTGCTTTACAGTTTAAGTGCCTTCAAACACCTTTTCTCACCTAAGCCTCACGTATTGTAGTATGACCACTTTAGAGTTGAGGAAACTGAAGCTCAGAAAGGCTGAGTTGTCTGCACAACGATACCTCAGGCTCAGCCCCAGAGCTTCTGACCAGATGATCCATTTTCTCAGCTTCTAAAGACAAGGCTATAAACCGGAGGATGAGGGGTAGAAAATCCAGCCTGGCTCCATTTGAAAATCGCTGCAGGTGTCAAGGCTAATCTATAAAACAACGCTGTCATCATCCTGGTGAAAGATTTTTGCTGGAGGAGCTTAAGGCTTAACTCAGCAGTTTGCCCTCAGGAACTGACTTACAACCAAAAAAAAAAAAAAAAAAGTAGATGCCTTAAATGTGGGCAGAGGTGATAGGAAAAAGCCAGTGTGTGCGAGGGGAAGCTATGAGGCAGAGGCCAGCCTCTTGATTCTGCAACCAGGCTAGCTGAAGTTTCAATGCCAGCCATGCACACTGAGCCTCCCTTTATTTCCATAATTGAGATAATAATAGTGCTGACCCGCTAGTGTTGTCAAAGGAGGACTAAAGTTGGTAGCACAGGGCCTGGCCCACAGGAAGCACCCCAGAAATGTTAACCATGTTTGGTGTATAAGGACAGGGGATCCTCTTACCTTTTGGGTCTCTAACTGCTTGGCCTTGGCTCACCGTGAAGGGACTTGCCTTTGGATTTGCTAGAAAACTTTGCCCTGCAGAGGAGGAACCAGGACACTGGGATTGTGGCCACTTTTAGTGGTCAAGGATACTGAGAGCTTTGTGGGGGCAAATGATACCCTCAAGACCTCACCCGAGGGAGTGTTCTGCAGAGGAAATAAATCCTGGCTCTCATCTACGACAGAGCTTTATGGCTGTAGGAAATTAAACGCTCTGAGCCTCTGTTTCCCCCTGTTCAAATAGGGACGATAAGACTCAGGTAATATTCCTGAGAAGGGGCTCTTTGGGGACCAACATGAAAAGCTCCGAAGGTAAATGCTCCATAAATATGCACTCCCTTCCTCTGTCCCTTCATGCAGCACTTCTCAGATTTCCCTATGCCCATAAATCATGTGGGTTTTTATTAAAATGCAGATTCTGACTCAGTAAGTCTGGGGCCTGCTACTCTGCATTTGTAACAAGCTGCAGGTGATGTGGTCCGTGACTGATGCAGGAGCCACTAGCCACGTGTGGCTACCGGGCACTCGAAATGTGGCTCGTCAGAATTGAGATGTGCTGTGGGTGTAAACCATCTGTTGGATTTCAAAGACAGTACCCACCCCCAAAAAGCAAAATATTGCAAAAGGTTTAAAAAGTGCATTACGTATTGAATGATAATATTTTGGCTATATTGGGCTAAATAAAGTCTATTATTAAAATTAACTTCCTCTGTTCCTTTTTCTTTTTAACATGGCCACTAGAACACTTTACATGATGTGTCCGGCTGGCATTATGTGTCTGTTGGTCTGTGCTGTTCTAGGGTGACACCGCACACACATGCACTGTAGGGCAAAAGGCAGCCCCTTTCCTCCTAGTACCTGGCACAATTTCTCCGAGTAAGTGACTAACAAGCATTTGCTGGGTGAACGGAGGGGGAGGATGCCCACCATGCAGCCCCTCGAGCGGGTGGCCCCGCACACTGATGAGTGGTCGTGACCTCAGCTGCATCAGAGAGCAGGTGGGGGCTGAGCATGTGGCTGGGCCTGAAGAATGACCGGCTCCCTCTCGCAGTTGACCCTGACCTGCCACCCATCCATTCTCTGTCATCCTCAGCTCCTCCCTCTGCTCTTTTCAAGGCTTGCTTGGCAAAAAAAAAACCAAAACGAATTCCAGTGCTCCCTCCTCGGGCTCGCCAGATAAAGAGAAAAGGGTTGGAGAGGGACGGGTGGCGGGATTGTCTCAGCGCCCATGGAACAGCTGTGCATCCCCAGACTCCCTGCCTGCCCTGAACACCCACCTCAGCCAACCCGTGGGCCCCACCCCTTTCCTCTCATCCCCTCCCCCAGAGCTCACAGCAGCCCCTCAGCTTCTCTTTGTGGTCCTCACCCTATCCCTGCCTCGGGGGAAGGGGGAACTTGTAAGCACAGGGCTCCGGCCTGGCATGAGACTGCACAGTGCTCCCTGAGCCCCTGTCACCCAGGAGAAGGGGCCACAGGCAGCCCGGGGGGTGCTCAGAGAAAGAAGTGGAAAGTAACTTTGGAAGAGGCACCCCCACTGCCACCCTGAAATCAGTAGGGAGGAAGAATGAAGGCCAAGTCAGAACTCAGATTCCAACACCTCGCAATCCCAGCAACCAGAGGCAGGTTTAAGGGCCCCGCAGTCTGAGGTCACAGAGAGAAAGGCAGCCACAGGAGAGGCTCTGGTGAACCAGGAGGGTCCCCGGGGAGCTCAGGGGCTGGGCTGCACCCCAAGCCTCAGGCTCTCAGCTGATCTCTGCCCCCTCCACACCCCACCTCCACCCCAACATCTCCCCCACCCTCCTCCTGACTGTTCCCCAAGCATCTGGACACTACGCAGGACAAAGAATTCTGGAAGCATGTGAACTTACCAGAGGTCAGGGGGAGAATCTGCCTTCATGGTGAGGATTTGGAGGCTGGAACCGCTGTCTTAGCTGAGCCCAGGCAGCTCTAGAGGAAAGTCAGAGAATGGCTGGGGAGGGGAGCACACCCCCCAGCTAGGGAGGGCGCTGGGGCAGGGGCCTGGTGGAGGGGGTTGGGAAGGGCAGGTTCTGAAACAGGCCAAATGCAGATGGATAGACCCCAGAAGAGGCCCCTCTCCTCCTTTCTCTGAGAGAAGGTGCTCTTCTCCCCCTCAGAAGCTGGGGAAATGCGGGTTTGTCTAGGGGGAGGGTAGCAGAGGGGCTGGAGACCGCCTCAGAGAAAATTAAATTGCACTTGAGGGAAAATTCTATTAGGGAATAGAGCCTGTCTCTCAACAGCCTGCGTCCATTTAGGTGATTAGCTCAGCCCAGCACCTCCACCCCAGAGCCTGGGGAGCTCTGTCCTTCAGCTGGGGGGAGCGGCCCTACTCCCCTTTCTCCCGCTCCCCAGCCTGCCCTGGGAGGACCCTTCTCTCCCCACTTCCAGCCTCTTTGGAAGGCACCAGGCCTTAATGAGCACCTCACTGTTCCCCAAGGACACCCGGGCGGGGGCAGCACGAACACACATGGAAAACAAGGACGGGCAAGGCCTGAAAAGACAGGGATGTGGGTTTCTCTGGTCAAGGAGTGGGGACAAGGGAGGCCAGAGGCCAGGGGAGGGAGGAAGACAGGAAGGATCTGGAAAGGCGAGGAGGGAGAAGAGCGAAAGTGTGCTGGTGAGCAGAAGGGCAGGAGGAAGAGTGACAGCTGTACAGGAGGCAGGGTTTGAATCCACAGAACTGGACCCGGGGAGTTG